>CAJFCO010017941.1:0-54108 GCA_904066015.1 Synergus gifuensis | reverse complement strand
AAAATATAAAATTTCCTCGCTAAAAGTAATACTTTCTCCTAATCTAACACAAGAGAAATGTTAACTCTTCCAAAATGCGACATCCAAGGGGTCGAATTATCCGTGCTTTACTCAATACAAATGTATTAGATGTAAAAGCCTTGTCTAGGACCGAACAAATGATAATTTACGTTTGGTTTCTGCTGCTTTTATAGTCAAAAATTAGGGTTGGGACTTCTAAGATGTTCTAATAGTAACGGTAATTTTATGAGTTGTCCTAGTTTTGACGATAACAAACCTCCTTAGGTATTACGCAATATGCGAAATTGAAAATATGAAAAGACGAAAGCCGGTCATAAATCTCGCGTTACAATGTCGATGAATCAGTAGGTCTTCTCAAACATCTACTTTAAATGGAATTTAAAGAGTTCTTCGTCGAAGAATGGAAGCATCATATCGTGTTAATAACCTCTAGTCGCCTTTTCTTGATTACATAAGACATCTTAGTCAGAATAGATATATGCATGTATAAAAGTAGATAGAAAAAGAGAGTGGATGGCAATTCTTTATAAGCTTAGTATATTTTAAAATTATTTCAGAACGTAACAGTCCCTCCCTCCTTAAGGGAGTATCCTCATATAAATCGATCGAAAAATCGATTTTTTTATTGCATAAATCGAAATTACAACATTTCAAGAATACCCTATGAAAATTTTAGAATGAAATTCGAAACGTTTTAGCTTCTGGAGATATTTTTGCAAAAAGCCTTAAGAGCCTCAATCCAATATTCCGACAATTTCAGTCGCGTTTTTCTCGAAGTTATTTTTCAGATCTTCCGAACCTGCGGACACGATTACTCATTGAGTTTTCAACCTAAAAAAAATTTACAAAACCATTTTAAAGGAAATTAAATTCTGTAATCGATGAATCTCTCGGATTTTATTTTAAAAATTTATTTATCCACTTGTAAAAATAAAAAAATTTCATCGCAAATGTGTTCAAATGTCCGCCATTTTGTTAAAAATTGTTATTATATTTGAAAATGAGGTTCATCGACGAGGTATTAGTGTTATAAAGCTAAAAAAATTTGGGTCCCATTTTTCAGGCAAACCTAGCAAGCGTGAGACTGACCGCAAATGCAAGGCAAAAAAAGAAACATCACAACTTCAACAGGACACCAGAAGAGTATTTATGACAGTTATTTCATAAATAATTTTTTTTTTCCATTCTCGAATTGTTAGTAAAATGCTCTCAAAATTTCAATAAAAAATCTGCACTCTTCGCGGGCACATTCTCATCGCGCGCTTCGCGCTCAGTGTTGCGCGCTTCGCGCGCTTGTGCCCTTCGTGAAGCTTGCGCTTTACAGGACGCTTGAACCTGTATGTTTTTTTTTTAAGTTTAATTAAATTATATATTTTTTATATATAATTTATATTTTTATATTTTAATTTATTTTTTGATATTTGTAATTTATATTTTTATATATTATTTAAAATTTAATTAAATTAAATATAAATTAAATTAAATTACTGCTTTGAATGCAAAAGTTAACTAATTTACTTAAGGTTCTATCGACCTTAAGGAGCACATTCTCATCAGGGCACTCGCGCTTCGCGCTCGGCTCTGTTTAACAATATTGTTCACGATTAAAACGAAAACTACTCATCCTATTGAAAAATGGTCAAAGGAGAACTTGTAGATCAAAGGAAAACTTGACGAATAACTGTGTTCCTTATAATTTTCTTTGCATCTCGCGTTATTTGGCTCAAAATTTGAATTTTCAATTTTTTAAGGAAATTCAAAAAGTTATTATGCCTATCCTATAGGGTGTTCAAAAAGAAACATTTTGTATCTTTAGACTTTTTTTCATTTAGTGCGTTGTTGTGATAGTGAATTTTAATTTCTGTGTGGCTACGGAGATCGAATTCCGACAGAGGTTTGATATCGTGTTTACTTTATCCCATTTTGTGCAATATTGATATTTTAGCATTATATATTATGATATTACTGATAATATTGTGACGGGAAAGTTATTTCTCCCGTAAATTACTTAATTCTCATAGTTTCCGTCGACGTCAGGGCGGGAATAATTACATTGCTTTACAATATAATATTTGAATGTGAGATGGTATGGTAGGTCCCTAGCTGATTATCCGCTAGATATCTCAATCGACTGTAGCTCGTGTGTGTGTGTCTGTGATTGTCGCCGTATGTCTGCGCGAACGAGTGACGCACTGGAGAGCTCACTCTTGTGTCGATCCTCGATCTGTGAGGAGGTTTTCGTAAAAAGGGCGACAGGAGTTGGGTTTTGCCGAGTTGTACAATACCAAAGTAAGAGCTGTGGTATCGTTTATATACATTGGACTTTGTTGAGATTGATTGAATATTATATTGAGGATTGATTGGGATGTTGCGTATCGTCGAATCGTTTCTATCGAATTATCGTCGACAAAAGAAGTTGTAAGTACCTATTTATCTGATGATGTATAATAAATATTTGGAACTTATTTAATGTTATTACGTTGCTTTTGGCTCAGTCCAAATCTCACCCCTATTGTTATTCTTTCCTCTCCGACAGTAATTCTTTGCTAGCCTTATTATTGTTTGATTTATTAATTTAAAGTAGTATATCGTTGCTAGTCAGGATTCGACAGACAAGCTGGCTCCCAAACTGCGAGTATTAGTTAGCTTTTTTATTTTATTATTTTTCGATTGTTCTGGAGCTCAGGTAGCCAGTGACCCAGGCCGCGCCGGATGAAGGTTAAGTGTTCGACTATTAAAATTAACACCCATTTCATTTGGCGCCCAACGTGGGGCCGCTTTGGGCATTCCTTCGATTAATATTGTAACGCTTTCTTGCAGCTTTTGTATGCTTATGTAACTTTCGACATTCGCTTTAAAAACTTTTTTTTTGGTCTCTGGGTTCAGCTTTCTTGTAACTTGAATTCAGAATAATTGCTTGGTGAGTCAATTCGGCTGACTTTATTTGAATTTATATGAAACATTTTGTCAAGGTCGAGCAGTATAGATCTTGCTCCTGCTCTCCGGCCTAAGCAAAACAAAAATAACTTTCTTGTCGGTTATGAGACACAGGGTATTATTGATATTGTCGCAGAATGTGCTTGAGTCTTGTCTCGAGTAAATGAAATAAAATTATTAATTATATTTGAAATTGCTGAGGATCTTGCTCCTCATGATATGATGATTGAATGAAATCGGATCTTGCTCCGATATATTGAGATATATTGAAATATTGTTGGAAAAAATTTTAAGTGACAGATCTTGCTCTGTTCATTTGGAATATTTGAGATTGAATTTTGAAGTCAGATCTTGCTCTGACAATGTATAATATTAAATTATTTTAAAGTCTAATTGAAAATAAGATCTTGCTCTGATTATATAATTAAATGAAATTATTGAACCGGATCTTATTCCGAGAAATATTAAATTTAAATTTAATTGAGTAGTAGGATCTTGCTCCGCTATTCAATTATTGAATTGATAAATTGTTTATTTTAGTTGGATGACAGGATCTTGCTCCGTTGTCCAATATTAAACTAAAATATTAATTGATTAGCAGGATCTTGCTCCGTTAACAGAATTTTTGAGTGTTTAAGGGTTTTGTTCCCTTGCCTAGAATTACTATTAGAATTGAATCATAGTAGTTCGAGTCAAGTAGAGAATAGGTTTTGTCCATTGCTCAATAAAATAATGATCAGATCTTGTTCCGATCACTTTAACATAAACTGAGTGAAGGTTCTGTCCATTACTCGGTTGAATTATAATCAGATCTTGCTCTGATTAATGTAAAATCAAGAAAGTAACAGTTTCATCCTAACTCTTTAAAATTAAAGTCAGATCTTGCTCTGACTAATTAAAATTAAATTAAAGCAATTTTACTTTTTTGACTCGGTAGAGTCACTTTTAATTAAATTCAATAATTCAGTTATTTTCTAATTCTGGCCAATATTATTTTTTAAAGTCTTTTATATTTTTTAGGGTTATTGTTTATCAAAATTGGATTGGCTTTGGTTCGACGCTGCGATCGCTCTTGATCGACAATGTTTCTTTTGTCAAAAGGGGAACCGAACAAAGTTCAGGCCCGTAACACTACCGGGGAGGGGACATCGGTCTTCAAAGAAGAAACGACGAATGATGTGGCGATAGACAACAGTATGAGCAAGACAGACGAGATTTGGTCACCGTTTGAAGAAAATACAGGGGATTGTCTTCAAACGCTGATTGTCGCTAAGATCAATTTAGCATATTGCACCGGTTTTTCCCACGGCGTTGGAAGGGGAAGAGGGCACGCTTTTCTTACACTAACCCCCGGCCGACCCAAGTCGAGTGTTTCCGGTGATGACCAGAAGTATCAAGTCTTGCAAAATAAATTAGCGTCTTTGTCAAGCCAGTTACAAGTGGTCCTTCAACAAAATATTTTGTTGGAAAAGCTATGGTCGACGAATCAAAATCTAATTGGTCGGAATCAAATCGGAAACTCCGATTACCCCCCATCGCAAATGTCGCACAATCGAAGGTTCGAAGGGGGAGAGGGTTCGTCGAATGTGGATGGTAACTCGGATCGTTTAAATTATTTCACGGACGATGAGTTGAGTTTTGATATCGCACGGGAATGTAAACCACTGTTCCCAAGCAATAACAATCTTTTGCTAAATACAAATGTAAACAATGTCGATTTAGAAATTCAATTCACAATACCGCGACGAATTAAAATGATAATAAATGAGCCAAATGCTAACAGTCAAATAGTTGACAAAGAAAATCTTGTCTCATAACGAAGTTGTCGTGAACTCATAAATGGTCAGCAACGTTGTTCTCAGAACGACGTGTGTCCAGAGCTATCGGGTAAGGTCGTCCAAGAAACCGTCCGAGAGCAAGTTCAAATAAATTCGAATTGTAGCCAGGATTGGTATCAAACCAAATTTGACCTTGTCAAAAATCGTCCTGATGGATTCTCTGACTGGAAAGTAGAGAACGACGATCTGTTCTCTAGTCGTCCCAATTCTCATTCAGACAAAGTTCTGACCGATGACAAGCGACCGTGGAAAAATGTAGTCAAACCGTGTAATGTCATGAGTGTCCTTAGTGAAAATCATGATGTTCCACTGGCGAGACATCTGTCAGATCTTTTGTCAAGAATTGCGAGACTTATCGTAAGGTAAAATATCATCAAAAACCTTTTAACCCATTAACGCCGAGAACTGCAGAAAAGTTAGGTAAACTTCGACAAAACAGGAAAGGTAGTAAAAGTCGACTTACATAGTCGAGCTAACATGACTTTATGTTTTCGGGGTTGCTCTACACGATGCCACCCATATTTTTGCATTCTGACCAATAGGAAATCTAATATGGCGTTGTTTTGGAGAAAAAACAGGAAAAAATCGAAGACGAAAAAATTTTGAGGTTGAATTTCGCATCGAGAACATTTTTTCGAATTGTCGCAAACATGCACAAAGGTGCATAAACATATCAAACTTTAAAAACATGGTACTTAAACATTAAAAAATTCAACATGGCTACACAAAATGGGGGTTATTTTCGAACATTTTTTGTCATTTTTGCCCCTAGTGGATTATGGCAAACTGATGTATGACACGAACAACATATATGTCCTTTTCATTGTTTTTTGGGTCACTGATTACGAATCCGGCTTCAGACTTGCAAAATTTATGCTTTTTAACTTATTGTTATTAACAATTTTTTGTTGAATTCACTATTTTGCAATATGCATGTGCTTTTCGTAGTCTTTCAGGTCGCTGATTACAAATCCGTCGTTACTTTTGCAAAATTTATGTTTCTAAACAATTTTTTATAAACAATTAATGCAAAAATGAGTTTTCAGCAATGTGTATGTGCTTTTCATGGTTTTTCGGGTCGCTGATTACGAATCCGGCGTTCAATTTGCGAAATTTCTTTTTTTTACCATTCTTCATCAATAATTTTTTTCCAAAATTGAGTTTTTTGCAATAAAAAACTCACTCTAGTAAGTGTAGTGGGGGTAGTGTGGGTCAGAGAGGTCGCTTGAAGCGTCGCATTTTCACTTTTCGATAACGTGCCACTAGCGTCATATCATTTGTGTTGCCGTAGCGGAAAACATGTGAAAACGTAAAAGGCTGGAATTGAACACTGAATCTGTCGTAGAGTCAGACGAAGATATTTTGGGTGATGATTTATGCGCTGAAATGGTTCTGATTCCAAATCCGGATCATTCTGGTGATGATTCGAATTCGGAAGATGTAATTGATAATTTCTCTGATGATAAATGGCTGCCTCAAATGGCATACGAAAAAGTGTTACAGAATTATACAGAAAGTCAAACCAAATTGGAAAATGATCATTAGTATGACTGGGTTGATGGGGAGAGAGTTTGTAAGAGCGATATTCAAGACGAAATATTGTTATCCGGTGCGCAGAAAAAGAAGATCATTGAAAGTACACTAGTTGAACTCTTTGAATGTTTTTTTTCTGATGATAGAAATATATAAATTATCGAATCATCAGCAGAAAATGGTTTGAACATTACAACTTTTGATTTGAACGTGTTCCTAGGAATCATTATATTTTCTTCATTCAACAAAAGAAAATCTCAACGAGATTATTGATCAACTGATCCTTATTTGTCGTCCACCATCATTTCATCAGCCATGACAAGAGACAGAATCGAATAAATCAAATCGAAAATGAAATATTCAAAAAGCAGATAATAACCCAAATGACAAAGGGTGGCGAGTTAGAGTGTTGATTGATTTGTTCCAGAAAAACATTTTGCAGTTTCGTAACTTTCAAACTGCATTGTCTATAGACGAAATGATGGTGAAGTCTTATGCGAGAACAAGTATGAAGCAGTTCATCAAAGGAAAGCCGATCAGGTTTGGGATAAAACTATGGGGAATGTTTACTTCCAATGGGTATCTTCTCGCCTGGGATCTATATTGTGGAAAGAACAGTAACGCAGGAGATAATGTCTTGGCGAAATGTGCATTAGGCTCAAGAGTGGAGATGAATTTACTGCAAAACCTTCTCTGCGCCACGATTCCTCGAAAAATAGGGCTGTATCACATTTACTTTGACAACTTTTTCACAAGTTTTGATTTGCTCTTGCATTTTCAAAAAAGAGGATTGCGTGTTACCGGAATCATTAGGAAAAATAGAGTTAAAGTAGAAAATTGTATTGGAAAAAAAGCGCCCAGAGGCACATACGTAGTAAAGAGTGATAAGAACAGTAAAATAAACTATATTTCTGTGATGGATTCAAAGCCGGTGTCCATAGCGTCCACTGCCGTTGGAGTTACTCCATTGACTGAAGTGAAGAGGTACAGTGCCCAAGAGCATGTAAAGGTTCACCTCCCCTTCCCAAATGCGTTCCATGTATATAATAAATACATGGGGGGTGTTGACCTTCATGATTCGCACTGCATTTATGTTCTTCCATGCATTCGAAGCAATAAATGGACATGGGTTATCTTCGTTCGTCTCATTCATGCTTCAATCACAAAAAAACTAAGGCAGGAAACACAAAGAAAGGCACGAAGGATTATGCATTAGACATTGACAAGTATTATTTGGAAAGTGCAACCATGATGAACAGAAAACTGCACAAATCAGAATCTGTAACAAAGCAATCCAAATGTTCTTCATGCGCTATAAGAACATTCAAGTACTGCCGGGATTGTAAACTACATTTCTGCAAGATCTGCTTCCCAAAAAATCATTAGATTTGGAGAAATGCGTTTCTTGTTAGCGAGTACTTTGTCCGAGAGAAATAGTTGGAAATTATGAATTTGAAGTATTTTGCAAAAATGTCAATTCTGCAAAAATATTTTTATAAAAAATTCGTAGACGAATTTGAAACAACTGACCAAAGAAACCACGAAAAGCACATACACATTGCAAAACACTCAATTTTGCAAAAAAATGATTGATGAAGAATGGTAAGAAAAAGAAATTTCGCAAATTCAACGCCGGATTCGTAATCAGCGACCCGAAAAACCATGAAAAGCACATACACATTGCTGAAAACTTATGTTTGCAATAAATGTTTATAAAAAATTGTTTAAAAACATAAATTTTGCAAAAGTAACGACGGATTTGTAATCAGCGACCTGAAAGACTACGAAAAGCACATGCATATTGCAAAATAGTGAATTCAAAAAAAAAATTGTTAATAACAATAAGTTAAAAAGCATAAATTTTGCAAGTCTGAAGCCGGATTCGTAATCAGTGACCCAAAAAACTATGAAAAGGACATATATGTTGTTCGTGTCATACATCAGTTTGCCATAATCCACTAGGGGCAAAAATGACAAAAAATTTTCGAAAAAAACCCCCATATTGGGTAGCCATGTTGTATTTTTTAATTTTTAAGTACCATGTGTTTAAAGTTTGATATGTTTATGCACCTTTGTGCATGTTTGCGTCAATTCGAAAAAATGTTCTCGACGCGAAATTCAACCTCAAAATTTTTTCGTCTTCGATTTTTTCCTGTTTTTTCTCAAAAACAATGCTATATTGGATTGCCTATTAGTCAGAATGCAAAAATATGGGCGGCATCGTGTAGAGCAACCCCGAAAACATAAAGTCATGTTGGCTCGACTATGTAAGTCGACTTTTACTACCTTTCCTGTTTTGTCAAAGTTTACCTAACTTTTCTGCAGTTCTCGGCGTTAATGGGTTAAGGGACAGTTATCTACAAAGCCCTTACGGTCACCTTGGGCACAAATCTCAGTCGATACCGTTGTTTTGAAAAATCGAACAAAGCGAGGAAACTCGTGCCTGATAGTTATTCAGAATTTGTTTACCAGGTATATCGAGTTATTCCCTGTAAGGCATAGGACCGGTAAATCTATGGTTAATGCACTCGAGACTATTTTCGATCGTTTGAGAACTCCTATATCAGTTATCACGGGTAATGGTATGGAATATGTAAATAAAGACGTAATAGCTGTTTTGTTGGTGAGAGGCGTTGACCATATCACTATTCCGTCGTCACATCCCCAAACTAATCTCGTTGAGCATGTAAGTCAAACTATAAAACTGTTGATTTCCGTGTTCATAAATGAAAACCAAAGGGAGTGGGATGAAGATTTGGCTAAGGTTCAGTTAGGTTACAATACAATTCCACATGTAGGCATTAGAAAATCGCCTTTCTTCTTGAATCGTGAACGTGAAGCGAAAATAAGACACTTAACAAAGTTCCCTGAAGACATTGACGATTCGACTGTCAAAGACTTAGTTGACGATTGGACAGCGCGTATGGGTGTAATTGATGAATTTCGTCATTTAGTAAAGAGTCAAATAAGAAAAACTCAGAAAGGCGCTTAGCCAAAGTCAATTCACATAGTGTCGAGTCAATGCAAGTCAGAGCAGGAACTAAAGTATATTGTCCTGATAAGAAAATGAGCTACAAGGTTGAAGCATGTTCCTCGAAGTTAGCTTATAGATAGGACCAGCTTTCGTTCACGAAGTATATGAACCAGTTGCAATGTTTCTAGTTTGATATAGAATTTTCGATTAAGGATTCTTCGTCGATCATTATATTCTAATAATGTAATTTTTCAGTGTAAATCATGTGAGCGATACGTTTTATTTCGTCTTTCTGCGACTGCTGAGTTTCTTTCAAACTAGCAACGTATGTGGATTTTGCCTATTAACTCAGGTTTCTCTACTCGGGCTCCGGTCTCTAAGGAAGTGTTGGAGTCAAGATGACAACAAGCAGAGTTGGAACGGAAGATATTGAGTCTCGTTGGAAATCAAGGCTAAGTAGGCTCAGTCATCCAAGTCCACAGATTATGATCTCGATAGGCTGTTCGAAGAGATCAGGAATTGCCGCCACCTGAGCTTAAGTTGACCAAGTCAAAGAGGGTCATCCTTGCTCACATGCAAGCTAAGAATGTTCGACGAAAATCAGTTGCTTTGCTACTATGAGGAGTGATGCTGAAAAAGTTCTTTCGATGAGTTTACCAATCACTCGTCGCACCGTCAGTGACTGACTATCCATTACTGATTGACATGATGTCTTGATTGAGCGATGCTCAGAGCTAGTTTAGCGCTGAGCAGGATTCAACGACTTCGGCCTCGATAAGCGTGGCCGATAAATTCGACAACCACCGTTCTTCGACACCCCATAAGCATGGAGTGAGCCACGAGGTGGAGGAGCTTCTTGAGGGAGTCAGGAATCTTCCGCCTTCTGAGTTGAAACTCACTAAGCCGAAGAGGATCACGCCGGCTCAGCTGTGTGCTGAGAACATACGGCGAAATCGTATGCCGTCAATAGGACACGCAGGGTTGAAGACGGATCTAGGAGAGGTGCTTTCGACAACATTACCTGATGCTCTTATGGCACCATCGGTGACGGTTCTTCCGTTACCGTACACGCTGTCGACTTTCGACGATACACTGAAGGAGCTGGGGGTGCCACGGATGGTGAACCCCAAAAGGGAGGAACAGCCTCTCTGCATGGTGGACTCAAGGATAGTCAGTCAGGCCCTATTGAAGGACTTGATTATGAAGAGGGCCAAAATTTTCGTCAGTCGCCTGGGGGTGAAAAAAAAAAGTCGACAGAGAAACGCAGACATTCGTCACCTACGTTGGCAAGCAGCGGGTGGCTGGTTGCGTCAATTGCCGTTCCAAGGAACACAACTTCGCCGATTGTCAACTCCCGTACCGGCCCGGATTTTGCCGTGTATGTGGGGCTGACGGATTCTACACAGAGGATTGTATTTATCCTCACGGAATAGAGCACGAGCAGGCTCTCGGGAGGTGCTCTGGGTGCTCGAGGGATTTGACATTGTACTGCCCGGAGTGTCGAGATTGTAACATAGTAATTAATAATAACATGTAATTCTCATAGTTTCCGTCGACGTCAAGGCGGGAATAATTACATTGCTTTACAATATAAAATTTGAATGTGAGTTGGTATGGTAGGTCCTTAGCTGATTATCCGCTAGATATCTCAATCGACTGTAGCTCGTGTGTGTGTGTGTCTGTGATTGTCGCCGTATGTCTGCGCGAACGAGTGACGCACTGGAGAGCTCACACTTGTGTCGATCCTCAATCTGTGAGGAGGTTTTCGTAAAAAGGGCGACAGGAGTTGGGTTTTGCCGAGTTGTACAATACCCAAGTAAGAGCTGTGATATCGTTTATATACATTGGACTTTGTTGAAACTGATTGAATATTATATTGAGGATTGATTGGGATGTTGCGTATCATCTAATCGTTTCTATCGAATTATCGTCGACAAAAGAAGTTGTAAGTACCTATTTATCTGATGTATAATAAATGTTTGGAACTTATTTAACGTTATTATGTTGTTTTTGGTCAGTCCAAATCTCACCCCTATTGTTATTCTCTGCTCTCCGATAGTAATTCTTTGCTAGCCTTATTATTGTTTGATTTATTAATTTAAAGTAGTATATCCTTGCTAGTCAGGATTCTACAGACTAGCTGGCGCCCAAACTTCGACTATTAGTTAGCTTCTTTATTTTATTATTTTTCGATTGTTCTGGAGCTCCGACAGCCAGTGACCCAGGCCGCGCCGGATGAGGGTTAAGTGTTCGAATATTAAAAATAACACCCGTCTCAATATAATATTGATATTTTAGTTGATTATATTATAATACCTTACTAGCTACCTGCGCGCTTCGAGTGCGATAAGTTTCTCGTTTTTGCACGTATTTTGCTAAATGATTCAAGAGTCTCTATAAATTTCAAAATCTGGTGAAATTTCCTTAAATGTTTTTGAAATTGTTTGATTTACCTTATCATTATTAAAAATTCCGCGAAATTAGGGTTATAATATATTTCAAATCATCGACTATCCTATATTCCTTACTAATAATAATCCACCTTTCGCTTCAAAATTATTTTCAAATTATTTTCTATCCATATATTATCCTTTTGACAGTAACTTTTGACAGTAACCAATTAGGTTTTCAACAACATTGTGTTCGATATATGTTAACATCGCTTTTAAAGTAGGATTCCTAATTTAATATATTTCTTTTTTTTAAATAATATAAATGATGGTTGATCACGGAATACCTTGATAATTATTATGATTATTATTTCTTATTTTTGATATTTCGTCATGAAACCTTTTTTCAAAACTTGGGTTTTGAAAATCCAATTTTAAGGGATTGTGAATTTTATAATAATCGAGAAAATTCATCTACCTATTATAATGATAATTTAACTATTATAAATTAAGGGGTTACACCACCCTGGCGCATGGGAAAATAGGTATAAAAATAAGCATTTTTTTTGACGCAGTCATAAATTATTTAAAATGATTGTTATTATACATATATACACAGTACTTTTATGTATAATTTGAATCAATGATAAATTTAAAAAATTTTTAAATGGCGGAGATATGAGCCAATGAGTAGGACCCTTTTTTGAAAATCCTTGTTGATGGTGTACCTAGTTTCTCGATCAGGCATTGTTTGAAAAAAAAAATTTTTTTTGCTTATTCATAAAGGTAATCGCTATCGTGTGACGTAGGGAAAAAAATGAAAAAAATTTTTTGTAGAAATGACAACTGTTTAGAAAAAATTTTCTAATTTTTATAGAAATTTTGAGTTTAAAAAATTCATAACTTATGAACAGGGTACCCAATCAAAAAAAACCCTACGTCACACGGTAGACAATAGTACAAAGAACATTTTTTTTAAATTTTAACAAAATCGGTTGAGTAGATCTTGAGATATCATGTACACCAGTTTGAAAAAAGTAGTTTCGAGAAAAACGCAAAAGAAAAAACAGTACGGCGCTAATGAGACCAAGTCGAGAAAAGCTGGCTAGAACTATAAAATATTCATAAAATGGGCCAAATTCTGTTATTGATTGGTTTTTGGGGTCGCTGATTACGAATCCGGTGTCAAAAATTTCAAAAACAAAATGGCGGATCCAAAATGGTGGACGAGTATGGTAAATAAATTTTTTATTATTTTCAATATTGGTATAAAAGGGTTTTTGAAGTCGCTGATTACGAATCCGAAGTCAAAATTTTAAAAAACAACATGGCGGATCCAATATGGCGGAAGAGTATGCTAAATAAATTTTTGATTATTTTCAAAATTGGTATAAAGGGGTTTTTGAAGTCGCCGATTACGAATCCGAAGTCAAAATTAAAAAAAAATGGCGGATCCATTATGGCGGACGAATTTTTTATAAAATTGTTTATAAAATTTGTGTATAAAGTAACAAATTGTTTATTGTCTTTCATGAATTTAGTTAAAAAACGGTGTTCATCTATAAATTATCCGTATTTAGTGCGAATCAATCGATGAATCACTGTCAAACCCCTTGAATCCATTTCTTCTAGATATTTGGGATTGAATCCACGTATTTTTTGAAACCCGTGTGACGTCCGAGATAAGAGATGCACTCACCTTACTTATATTATAGAGTTGTTCCTCGTTTTCTATCCGGTAGCCAAGCTACTATCTTCTCCTAAAGGAGAAGATAGTAGAATATTCACAGAATCTTTATTTCATATCATGCATGATTGTTACTGCTTGGATGCGTTTATGGGGATGTTTTGATAAGAATCCATAGCCTGATGTTTACAAACAAAAAATCACCCGGCCACAGAGTTCAATTTTTTGAATGAAAAAAAATGTAGATTTTCCTAAAGGAGAAGATTGAAGAATATTCACAGAGTCTTTATTTCTCGTCAGAAATGATTGGTAGTGCTTAGATGGGTTTATGGGAGTGTTGTGATAAGAACCCATAGCCTGAAGTTTACAAAAAAAATCATCCTGGCACAGAGTTCAATTTTTTCGAATAATGAACATTTTCCTAAAAGAGAAAATCGTAGAATATTCAGAGATATTATATTTCTTATCAGGATTGATTGATTCTGCCTAGATGTGTTTATGGGGATGTTCTGGTAAGAACCCATAGCCTGAATTCTACAAAAAAAATCATCCGTAAGGGGAGTTCAATTTTTTCTAAAAATGAACATTTTCCTGGTGTTGAAGATCGAAGAATATTCACAGAGTCTTTATTTCTTTTCAGAAATGATTGCTAGTGTCTGGGTTTGCTAATGGGGGTGTTGTGATAAGAACCCGTAGACTAAAGTCTACAAAAAAAATTATCCTGGCACATAGTTCAATTTTTTTGAAAAATGAACATTTTCCTATAAGAGAAAATCGAAGAATATTTACAGAGTCTTTATTTCTTTTCAGAAATGATTGGTAGTGTCTGGGTTTGCTAATGGGCGTGTTGTGATAAGAACCCTTAGAATGATGTCTGCAATAAAAAATCATCCGTAAAGAGAGTTTAATTTTTTCGAAAAATCAACATTTTCCTAAAAGAGAAAATCGAAGAATATTCACAGAGATTATATTTCTTATCAGGATTGATTGATACTGCCTGGATGTGTTTATGTGGATCTTCTTATAAAAACCCATAGCCTGAAGTCTACTGAAAAAAATCATCCGTGTACAGAGTTCAATATTTTCGCTAAATGATCATTTACATAAATATGAAGACTAGAAAATTATTTAGAGAGTCTTTGCCTATTATCGTAAATGATTGGTAATGACTTACATTTATTCGAATAATGTTTTTTTTTTCAAAGAATGAGATAGAAATTTATTTACAAAGTCTTTCCTGCTTTCGAGAATTGATTTCTGATGCGTTGGTGGGTTTGATCGGGTGTTTGGGTTAAATTATATAGCCTAACGTTCCTCTGAAAAAGTCAACAACACAATAACTTTGCATTTTGTGGAAATAGTTTTTTTTTGATAATTACAATTTTGGAAAATCTTTACCAAATCTTCTTTAGCTACATGTAAGTTTAAAAATTTTTGTTTATCTATTTATCAGTCATTATCTTCCATTGATTGTATTTTTCTTCTATTGTTTTCTTTTTATATATGTTTTTTTAGATAATATTTATTTATTATGTTTGTTAAATAATTTATTATAACTTATTAAGAATTATTAGTTAGTCCTACATATGTTTGAATCCTTCTTGTATTTTGAATATGGCGCCAGAAGTCCATTTAAATCGATTGAGTGATCGATCGAGACACCAGGCGGCGCTGATTGTATTGTTTCGGTTTACTTTCTGTCACTGTTTGACAAGGTTTTTATTTTAGTGTTTTATTAATATTTATCGCGAGTGTTTACGATTCTGGGGGACTTTCCGACTCCAATATGGATTTTATCTTCCTAGAGGAAAAAAAATTGCCCCCCCGATATCCTTTCTGTGCGCCAGCATTTGTAATCAATTTTTGAGGTGAGTTCTGTAGGTTAGATTACCCCCTACATGAGCCTTAAGGAGTTACAATACCTAGGCGCGTCGAAAAAAGAAGCTTTTTTTATGAATTTTTTTCTCGAGTTGTATGTGGTAGATAAAGGACAAATTTTAGGGCTTTATTACACATATATTAATGTTGTCAAAAATATTTTTTATTTATATATTTACAACGAAATGGTGTCGTTGCAGTATAAGAACGAAAAAAAAATTTTTTGGAGGATGAAAACGGTGTGCAGCGTAGCAGTCCTGGTGTGTCATCTGGAACAAAAAAAAATTTTTTTCTTAATTTGGAATTGTTTTTCTGTCGAAGTACATAAGATTTAAAATTTTGTTTGAAAATTCACAAATTGGTTTGAGTTTAAATTTTTTATTTTTTAGCAAAAAATCGACGTTAAATTGTTAACTACGAACGTAATAATTTATTAATCATAAAAATCCTGTGTACTTCGACAGGTAATCTATCTAAGAAGTTGCGATTAAAATTTCAAGTCAATCGGACAAAAATTGAACGAGATATGCTGCACATCGATTTGAAAAACTTAGTTTCGAGAAAAAAGCGTTTAAAGTTTGAAAACGTATTTGTGATATGAAATTTTCAAAATATGAGCTTGCTAATTTTTGTTACCTTTACTATGCTATCCCAGCTCCATAAAGCTGACCTTCTACATTTAAATTCACCTAGTCAGTCTCCTTCCTGAATGCCGAAAGATCCTAAAGATCCTTATCCAAACGTTTCGGAGCACTCAGAGGCGCTTCCGAAAAAAATCTAAAAATATTGTTTATAACAGCCTTTCCATCAACATTCTTGCTAAATGTTATTTTTGAATAGTTTATACATCATTTAAGCGAATAAAAAAATTTTGAAAAAAGAAAAATTTCTTGGGTAGTGTAACCCCTTAATACGACGGTATGTTTTATTCATTCCTTTGTGTCTTCCAATTAAACATCCGCGAGCTTCGGAAATAATTTAATAAATGTCGCATTTCTGAAGGAGGCATTTGCACCTTTCTGTAGCACAGAGTAATTCTGACTTTACTATCCATAAATGTTTTCTTTTTCTAGTACCAATTGTAGATTCCGTGACCCTGTTGTAGGCCTTCAATTAAAAGATTGTCAAAATGGTTATCTTTAACAAAAATTGAATAAATATTGTATTTATCTCTAGATGTAATTAGTATTTGCCCTTTTTGAGCTTTTTTTTCTTTAAATTCCAAAATGTCAATTGCTCCGATGTCCAAAAGGAGTTTACTAATGGAAGTAGTCATTTTGCAGTCTGCTGATAAAAAGTGAACATAATTATTTCCTTGATAAGTTAGAGCTTCTCGAGAACTTATTACTGAGCTTAGTTGTTGATCTGTATTTGAATGATATAGGTAGATATAAAGTTCGATCTGACAATGATCGCTATCATAAACGTCATTTTTGATTTTGCTGTCATGAATTTTATCCTTGATTCTTTCAGATACTATAAATTAGTCTAATCGCCATCCGATATTTCTTTTCCTGCAATTGTTTGCGTTTGACCAACATGAATATTTATATTCTTTATGTGGGTAAAGATATCTGAAAGAGTCAATAAAGCCTTCTGTAAGCAAGTTAGTCATTCCATTTCTTTCTTGTTGAGTGTAACCAGCCTTTTCTGCATTCATTTTAGGATTTTCCAAATCTATTTCTTCATGAGCTACGTTTAAATTGTAACCAAACCTTATTTTACACATAAAATAGGTTCTCTATGGGAAGAGTGAATAGGTACAATTTTAATGGGAATAGATTAAGAAATATATTTTTATTTAGACACAATTGTAAACAAATTTAAAAATTGAAAGAGGTGACGAATGTGATCCTAGTGCGTAGAATGGAGATCTTGGTGTAGAGTCGGCAATCTTCTTCGTATTAGAATAGTAGGAATGAGAAAAGGACTCCTTGAGGGAATCAGGGTCCAACGTCTATTCCAAATATATATAATCGAACTCTGATCAAACTGTTAGGTCCTGATTTATACTTTAAATAACGAAGAATTCCTATTTTTTCGTAAATGAGGAATGTAGTATCACTATCACTGATTTTAATCGTTTTGATGGGGGGGGGGAGAACACACCGTGGAATTATCTGAGCCCGAATCAAGATCTAAAGAGTCTACTCTGGAGTGACACGTTGAAGTACTGCGCTCTCTGACTGGTGAAGACTTCATGGGAGAAGGATGGATACTGAGGATCTCCTCCGAGTCCGAAACATCCGATGTAATCACCCTATATCGTGGAGGAGAATTCTCCTCGTTCTCCTAGAGTACAGTGGGTAGGTTGCTGATGGTCGTTGGAATAGACAGGTCCTGTGAATCAGACCTCTGCTCTGTGTGATTCTGGTTATCGTCGAAATCAGTCACAAGAGAAGCGAGGAATGCTTGAAGTGTTTTCCGGTTCCTCTTGTACGGGGGTGGAACAGGGATGATCGTGCCGGGTGGTGCTATGGCTTTGGCTGCCAATGCTGCACGGCGTTTTGCGATCATGCGTCGACGAACATTTGGTCAATTCTTCTTAACATTTGGGGTTGCGTCACTCATTTGGCTCGACACTATTTGTGTATTAAAATGTTCAAGCAAATACGAACCAAACTACACTAAGTTGACACACCGGACAACTCAAGGGATATCCGTGACACATCAACCAAAATACAGGGGGATTTAAAAAGTAACTGCATGAGGGGTTTCGATTCACGGCACTAAGGGAAGGAGTCTCGTTGTTCGGAGATTGTACCAAGCTTCGCGTAGAGGAAGCACTGATCACCAAACCTTGAAACGCACTGTTAATCACTTGGGATGGAGAACCACTATGCATGGGATTATTCACTGATAATTCCTCATTCTTCTTCTGAAATTCGGACGATTCTTTTTACTCTTGGTAGAATCCATGTCACATTATGTAGAAGCTGTGGAAAAAGGCAAAAACACGAACAAAAAAAGGCGATATGGTGAAGAACTGGCGAACGCACTCTAAGGTGGGCCACCCGTCTCTTCAAAAATGTAAAAATTATAAAGGATGCAAGTCGCAGAAGAACGCATCTGAGTATACTACTCAGCTGGTCTATCAACGAATCCTCCTTGTGTGTGACGTATGTTTGCGTTATTCCTACGTTACAAGCGTAACGGAGATGTTTATAGAACTAGTTTATTTAGGTTAATAAACTAATGGGAGAGTCGGATTCCCAATGTAGACACAACAACGCTGTAGATTTGTATCGACCTCGATACAAACAGTCCGTCTAGACTCTATCCAGTCAGGCCAAAGAATGCCGATTCTACGTGCCGAGTGGAGTGTGATTTCACAGATTGAATCGGTATGGTTAAGTCCAAAATCCAAGGGTCTGCAGTTTCGACTGCTGCGGGTGATCGACTGTGTCGGGTCGATGAGAGCGCCTGTATTTATAGTCTTGTGAGCTCAGACTTTTGTGAGCCAATCAGAGACCAAGCGGGCGTCTGATTGGCTGCTGGAATAATCGGGGGAGTTTCGAGCGCCGATTAGTCCTCATATGTGGAGAAGGGATACTTATCTTCGGATTGGGCCTCCTCGTTGGAGAGAGGGAAACTTTCGCACGGTAGTCGCGAGGCTCGCTCGAGTCCACGTTTCGTGCGTATCGCTGATGCGCGCGAAACTCGTCCGAGTAAAAGCGCTGGGAGATCAAAGCGAGGGAAAAGAAAAGAAATAAGCAAGCTATTGATGACCGCTTGCGGGCAACAAAATCACCACAAATGATGACAGCTTTTCTTTTATCTAGTTCTATTATGAATTCTTGGAAAGCAGAATCCCATTTTATTCGTTTTGGTAAGTTTATCAATTCATCCCCAGAGTAAGGAGCATATATGTACATTAACTAGAAAGAATTTCTTGTATTCAGCAGTAATAATTCTTCCTTCAATATCAAATTTTTCATTTTGTAATTCATATATAACATTCAATGGTTTAATTTTGGAAATTAAAGCTACACCGCAATAGCTTTTCCTTACACTGTCCATGTAATAATAGCAATATTCCTTTAATTTGATTTCTTCTAGTAATTTGTCATAATTGCATTTTACTTCTTGAATTGCAATTATGTCTGCATTTTCCCTTTTTATATATTCAAATCCGTTATTTTTCATGAGAGTTCTAATTCCGGAAACATTCCAAGAACAAATTTTTATTTCGTTTTCATTCAAGGCAGTATTTATTACATTCTCATCAGATAATGTATTATATTTGTGTAAAATTTTACTCCCCCATTTTTTGTTAAATCTTCACATTTTGTGACCCCCTATACCCGAAAAACATGGTTTCACCAATATGTCTGTATTTCTGTGTGTGTGTCTGTAGATTTTTATTTTTCGTTCACGATAACTTTCGTAAGAATTGACCGATTGGATTGGCCGTTGATATATTCTTTTAGTGTCCTAAAATGAAGTCCGAGTTCGTTGGCCAGCCATTTTTGATGAAAATTCAAAAAGATAGAGCATTTTGAACATTAAAAAAAAAAAATTTATTTAAAGCCAAATAACGCACGATATGGAAAAGAGTCAAACGATGAAAAATATATCTTTTTGAACGCCCTACAGGACTGACGTAACATTTTTTTTAATTTTCTTGAAAAATCGAAAATTCAAATTTTGAGCCAAATAACGCGTGATACAGAGAAAATTATAAGAACATAATTATTGGTCTTTAAAAGATCTACGAATTCTCCCGTGACCATTTTTTAATATGATGATTATTTTTTGTTTTAATCATCAAAATATTTTTTTAAAAAATTGCAACACAAATCGCAAGGTTTGAATGAGAATTAAAAATAATATCTAACGAAAATCTTGAGCGCTTTTTTGAAAATAGAAGTTTAAGATCAATATAACTTTAAATAAATTAATTTTCTATTCATTCTAAGATTTACCGAGGTATAGAGTTTAATATGATTATAATTTTTAAATAACTATAAATAATTTATAAGATATTTAAATAAAATATAGTGTGAAGCGCAAGTGTTCTGATGAGAATGTGTTCTTTAAGGTCGATAGAACCTTAAGTAAATTAGTTTTCTTCTTCATTTGAAACTAAAATAATTTAAATAAAGCAGCGATGAAGGTTGGTAAACGAATGCAAGTGCGCGAAGTGTGATGAGAATGTGTGCTCACAATGGCACCCCTAGTTTTGGAATATGATTGTGGTAGATACATTGCCGGTAATAAGGGTTGTGTACTAGTGATAGGTATTCGTGTATGATCAGACTTATAATTAATTATGCCTGATTGAGTGGATAATTCCAGTTGGTTTATTTCTAAACGTTGAGGTTTGTGAAATTCTTCCGATTTCATAGGACTTTTTCTTTTTTCTTTTGGTGTATCAATAGATTGATAGTATGGAGTTGATGAGACTTGGGTTGAGAGAATTTTGGATTGAGGTGCAAAAGTTACACTTTTAGGTTTCTTGAAAATAGGTCTTTTATTTTTGAGAAAGACTTGGTCTAATATTTTTGGTTCTTCATTATTTTGATCACTTTATTAATTTGCAGCTTCTTCTTAAAATCTGCGATCATATGAAAGTGGTGGAGTAATAGAGATATCTTCCTCGTTAGTTGTCTTAGCTGTTGGATTGGATTCGATATGAATTATTTCCTTTTCTTCTTCTTCCAATTGTTGTTCATTTATTTGAGCCATGCTTTCCACTAGAGCCTTTATTCAATCTGATAAATTTAAATCATTGTCTTCATCTGCATCTATTTCTTTTAGAGCATTTAACAGATTTTCGTCATCTTCTCCATCTGAGACTGCAGTATAAAGGATGACTATTGGCGGAGGGTTTTCCTCACACCATTCCTCATGTTCTAAGGATTTATCAAATTTTGAGAAGGAATCATACAACTCTTTTCGAGAAATGGGTGGCTGTTTTAATGCGTTTTCAACCTCACTGATTGAATCGTCTTTGCTTAAATTAACAGGGGGATTTACTTCCACAATAATTTGGCTTGGATCTACAATTACATTATTTGATAGGGGAGTCTCTGTCTTTTCTGATGTTTGAAGTTCTACTATTTCTTCGTTTTCTTCTTCTTCACCTAGAAGTAGCTACAAATTTCCTCTTAAAGTTGCATCTGCAGGTGCGCTTAAAGGGTATGAAGAAGAGAGATCTGTATGTAAGAGAAGGGGTAAACTTGGAAGTACACTTTTTCGTCGTCGCAAAAGAGGAGGTGCAATATTTGAACCTTTTTCTTCTGAAGATGAATCATCCATAGAACTTTTTTCCACATACGGACTCTTACTTAGAACCCGTCCAGTAGCTTTTTCCTCGTCTCTACGACGCAATAGTCGTTTACCTATGGTACTTTCTTCTAATTTATAAGTAGATGAGTCAGTAGGGACTTTCTTTTGAATTGATGTTGAAGGTCTTTTTACCTGTCTAAGGGGGCCTCTGAATGTGGTTAATTTAGAAGGTTTTAATGGGAGGTTAATAGTGGGTTTTGATTTGACCTTGGAGTCACCTAAAGACGGTAATTTTGGAACAGTAGATCAGATTTTTACTAAAGGGGCTGTTTTTGATGATTGTAAGGAGGTTTTATGTTTTAAAGGATTTCTTGTGGATTGTAATTGTCCTTTACTAATAGAAGGAAAATTCTTTTTCTCTTTGTCGGAATCTTCTTGCTTCAGGGCGGCTGCAGCTTGGCGAGTCAATGGAAGAGTTTTTAATTCTGATTTTTCTGTCTGAATTTTCTAAATTACTGGATCCGGTACTGTCGGTTTCGTCTCCAGTGATGGAATTTCTAGACAGTCCATCAACGTTGCTATTTAATTTACTAGGCTTGTATTTGAATTCATACTGATAATCTAGAAATTTTAATCTCCAACGAACCTTGATAGAGTCTATCCATCGTAGTGGTTCATGATCACTTACAAGGGTGAATTTTCTTTCATATGAATAAGGTCGAAAATGAAGAATACCATAAAGGACAGCTAAGCATTCTTTTTCAGTGGTGAGATAATTCTTTTCAGGGCTTGTTAATAGTCTTGATAAAAAATCAATGGGCATATCGTGACCATCCTTTTCTTGACTAAGAACAGCACCTATGGCATAATCAGATGCGTCGGTTGTGAGAGTAAAAGGCTTAGTAAAGTTGAGATACTGTAGGATAGGGTATTTACAGAGTTCGTTTCAAATCTTTGAAGCTGCGTTCCTGTTCACTGACCCAAACAAATTCTTTATCTCTTCTAAGAAGATCGGATAGGGGTTTAGCGCGAGCGGAAAAATCCTTAATGAATCGACGATAGTATCTTACTAATCCTAAAAATTGCCTGATGTTATTAGCATTCTTCAGATGTGGGAAATGCTTAACCGCAACAATCTTTTTAGGATCAGGTTTTAATCCATTTCGGCTAATGATATGATCAAGATATGAAACTTCTGTATTTAAGAACTCACAATTGTCTAGTTGTAGTGATAAATTTCGATCCTTTAATCGTTTGAACAAGCGTTGCATTTTTATTCCGTGTTCTTCTAAAGATTTTGCATAAACAACAATGTCATCTAACAAGGGAAGTTAGGTTGGTGTCCGACGCCGATTTTTTTGTAACTTTACAGGTGAAAAGAGGATGCCAGACTATAAAGAAAAAAAATAATTTTTTGGGTAATCGTTCATATTTAGGGGGTGAAATCACCCCTTCTATATTTTTGACTCTTTTACAGTTTTAAGAGGTATCATTGTATTTTCTTTCTTGTTTTTACACAAAATTGTTCTAATTGATTCTTTATTACAATAGTTGTTTGAGTTGCAAACAAAATTACCCTTTAGAATATCATAATTCAGAAAATTTACCCCTAGAATGCTTCGCCATACGACATATATAGTTTAAGATATTGGATTTTGTTGCTGCAAATATCTTGTTTTGATATTATGTTCTATTATGGATAATCAGAGTTATTCGAAATAAATGTGAGTGATGAGTGTGTTTTAGTTTCAGCATTTTTAAGAAGCCGCATAAAATTGTAATCTAATTCTAATTCTAATTTTAATTCAAACATTTTTTAAATAATAAAATATTAGATGAAATGAAAAAATAACAATCGATTTTTAAGGCACAAAGTTTTCACAGAAGTGATATTCTTCGAAAAAGTGTTTTAGGCACAACTTCTTCTTGCACCATGCACATGTTACTACAGCAATATCACCGCAAATATCATAAAAAGGTTCCATATCTTTGGTGAAACAAAAGTCTACAGGGTTGTCAAAATGTGGAGGTCTATTTACTATATATCCGCTTTTATAACAAGAATATTTGAATACGTCAATAAATCTAGGTGAAGACAATTGATTATGTGTGAGGGACTGTAATTTTATAATGTCATTCCTATTATGCAAATTAATATCAGATCTCAAAAGAATAGAAGTATCAGAGATTTTTCGTACGAAATTCTTCCAGATTCTAAAGCCAAACTCATCCAAGGGCTGAATTCTCCCAGTTGTGCCTTTTGGAATGGTTTTTAATGAAAGAATTTTACCTTCTGGTATAGCAGTTTGCACGGGTCGTTCACATTGGCCACTCCATGAATCTAACAATAACACAGAATTTTCTCCTACGTTAGGAAAAAATACATCTTGAGGCCACATTTGCAGTCATTCTGAAGAAAGTTTACCAGATGTAGAGGCTTGCAAATAAATATTGTTTGCCTTAAAAAGTCCTTCTTTTACTCTAGGTCCAAATTGTCCAGACGGTTCTTTTAAAACTACAAAAAGGCGTTAAAGTAATCTTCCATCGGCAGATATGTTTGGCTGAATTGTATAGCTATGCGTGATGGAGGGAACCGATTGAACAACATTTTCCACAGTTTTTGTTCCTTGAAAGCTCAAAGTTCTTCCACTGTGTAATTACAAATTGAAGCCACTTTGATCGGAATTGAAAATTTTGCTTTCCCCACACCTTAAAATTTCTGATTTTACATTGTTTTTAAAAACATCGCATTCTTGTTCTATATCTCTAGTTTCATGTAAAGACGACACAGATATAAATTTTGTGATTTTTCGCGAAACAACGTTATGCACTTTCTGGAATTTCCATACCCACCAACGTGATGCTTTAAACCATGGCATGTCCAATTCACGCTTCTTTTGTAAAGCCCATCTTCGAAGATCTATATCGTGAAATGTCATCTTCAAATCAATAGCCTCCTTAAAATTGTCGAAAGTGTATTTTGCAACGTTGTATAGCTTATCTTCTCGGTCACCACCACTGTTGACTTGTTCTTGCCATCTTCTCAATTGTCGCTCTGAACGAAGCATCTTGAATCTTTGATGAATGTTTGTAAAAGATAAACGCTTTTTCTTCCCAGAATTCCAAAATTCAACAGCTTCTTTTTTATAGTCGAAATTGTCTCTCTCCTCTTCATATAAACAACTAGGTACTTCACCATAATCGTTTTATTCTTGTTGTTCTTCATCTTCAATCGGTTGTATGTCAATTTGACTATCCCCATCGACAAATTGTAAGTTAACTGAATTCTCAATAATAAATGAGGAATCGAACATATATTTCCGTATGATATCCTCTATTACATCATGAAGATTTACCTCCTCAAGTGTTATTTCAGAAGGTTTAATGCCAAGTTTTTCCGCATTGAACGTTATTGTCAATAACGATATTATATTTAACCGATTGATTATCATTTTATGTTTTATAACTTTATACAATAATTTGTGCAAATTTGTAACTGAACAAATGTTCTTTTCTGACGCTTTATATACATGCCTGATAATTTTATATGTGCGCACTTGCCAAAATGATAATGCATTTGTCATATCACACACTCAACTTGTAAACAGGCTATATTTAATTTGTTTTTCTTTTCATTTATTTTTGGTGCATTTATTTTTTATTTCGTAAAAGATATATTGTAATTCGAAAGTCTTGAGCAATAAGGATTGCGAAAGGGTATGTGTAAATGTGTACAAATTTCAATGGAAATATGTATGTGCCTGAACCTAAATAAAAATTCTATAAACAGTTATGTTATATCTATCATTATTAAAATCGCCTGCTAAACAAAACATAAAAAGTTTTCGAGGGGTAGTTTTTACATAACAAAGATTTATTAATATAAGAACAAGTGCCATTATTAACAAAAAATTAGTTATATTATAATAATATTGATTGTCGAACCCAAATAAGTATATATTTTAATCCATTACTTACAGAAATGGTATATTAATAAATATATATTTTATTTATTGACAATATTAAAGGGGTGTATGGCATATAATTTAGGGGTTATTTCGAATAACTCTGATGATCCATAATAGAATATAGTATCAAAACAAGATATTTGCAGCAACAAGGTCCAAAATCTTAAACTATATATGTCGTATGCCGAAGCATTCTAGGGGTAGATTTTCTGAATTATGATATTCTAGAGGGTAATTTTTTTTTGCAACTCAAACTACTATTGTAATAAAGAATCAATTAGAAAAATTTTGTGTAAAAACAAGAAAGGAAATACAATGATACCTCTTAAAACAGTAAAAGAGTCAAAAATATAGAAGGGGTGATTTCACCCCCTAAATATGAACGATTACCCAAAAAATTATTTTTTTTCTTTATAGTCTGGGATCCTCTTTTCACCTGCAAAGTTACAAAAAAATCGGCGTCGGACACCAATCTAACTCCCCTTGTAAGTAGACAAATAAATCAATTCCTTGTAATCAACGAAGTACCTGATTCATTAGATGTTAGAAGATTGCTGGTGCATTTTTAACGCCCATAGGCATTCGAAGATATTCATACTGGCCTAATGGTGTTGAAAATGTAGTTTTCGGTCGGTCAGCTGGGTCAGTTTCTGTTTGGTGAAATCCTGCTGCCAAATCTATGACTGAAAAGTAAACAGCTTCGCCTAAGTGATCAAGAATTTCTGTGATGTTTGGCAATGGATACGCATCTCCAATAGTCTTTTCGTTCAGCAATCGAAAGTCAATGACGATTCGACATTTCCTTTGACCTGAGCCATCGAGTTTTTTGGGTACAATCCACAAAGGTGAACTGTAGGGATACTTTAAGGGTGTAATGATTCCATCGAAAATCATTTTAGAAACTAGTCGGTCTGCTTCTTCTTTTTGGGCTTGTGGAAATCGATACTGACGAGTATGGATGGGAACATCATCAGTTGTTGGTATTCGATGATAAACCACATGCGTAGAAGGAAGTTTTTCTCCAGGTAAGTGAAATCTACCTGAGAATTCCGTAACCAGTTGTATGGCGTGTTTTTGTTCTTCTGTATTTAGGTGGTCGATTCTGAGTCTTTCGAGAATTGCTTTTACTCGATCTTGTGGTGGATCGAATTCGTCGTCGGAATATGGAAAGGAAGATTGTTTTTCTTCAAGGTCGTGATATTCAAATGGAATGATTTCTTGTGGGCTTAGATCTATTTCAACATCTTCGGTATTAGTATTTATAGCCAAAATATAAGATGTTCCATTTCTATTTCTCCAATAAATACTCCTTCAACAGTTTCTATTTTGGGTAAGTATCCTTCAAAAATTTCTGGATTTGTAATCTCAACGGGAATCTGTTGACGAGTTTTTGCGCGTAAATACATGATATTTTTATTATAAAATTTATTTTCGAACATATTTTCTTGGACATTGACAAATTATGGATCAATAAATGGAATTGGTTTTGTAGGTTGACTATGAATTACAAGCGTATTATGTCAGAAAGAAATTTCTGTTTTTTCTTGCCTTAAAAATTTTCATCCCAGAATTCCGTTAGCATCAATAGGAAAATTTGAACGTACTACATGAAAGTCTATTACTTTATTGAAAATTGTTATTGTAGTTTCTACCCTAGGTAGAAACCTTCAAATTTTTAATACTAGTCAGTGTGGCTGCATTGTGAACCTTAACATCTACATCTTTATCTAAATATTTCGCTTTTATTAAATTTACATCTGCACCAGTTTCAACTAAAAATAGAGACTTTCCACCTCCGTGACCCCAGCACACTTATATCATAAATTTTAGCAAACAATATATCAAAAAATTCCGCGTAATGTGCTCGTTACGAATCCATTGTTAAAAGAATACCGCGTCCCTTAGTTGTAAAATTATCGTTAAAAAACTTTTTTGTGCTGGTATACTTTCAAAAATTTATTTCTCGTAAACTACTGATTATTTTGATAAATGGAGGTAGTCAATCGATTGCGCTAATTTTAATTAAATGGAAAAAAATTTCTTTCAGCCAAAAATAATCAAACGTTAATAATAATATTGAAATAATTTATTTTTCTAATTATATGACTTACGGCGCATGTGCAAAGCAATCTCGACACGCTACGGTCACGCAACAGCACATGCTGTGTGGATTAAGACTTGATTGTGCTCAGGACCTTATTTTGGTCATCATAACCTCAAGTTTATAACGTAAACATTCAAAAGTGTCATCATTTAACGTATAAAAAGTTTATTTATACAATAAGATATTCAACTATAATACTTAATATTAAAAGTTGCTGTAATGTACTGTTATAATCGAAGAAAAGGAATTGCTTGGCAAAATGACTTGTATCTGAGTTTGCTCCAGCACGTAATGATAAAAAATATACCGGCAAATGTAAGAATGCATGACAACATTTCTACTGAGCAATTGCAAAATTTGAGCAAAGCCGTTTTTCCTAAATACGGTTGCAGAAAACAATATTAGGAAAAAGTTCGTTATTTTTTGCAATGCTACCACGAAATGGTCATTATAAAGATCTGTCAAGTAAGTTACGCGTTGAATTTATCTAAATTTAAATTGTATATCAAGACATTGATGTATTTTTTTTTAACATTTGAACAATAATAGTCAGTCAATTAATGCACCTGAGTTACAGCTGTGAATAGATTATAAAAAAAAACTTGTCAAATCTATGTGTCTGTCAATTATACGACAGGACATTGAAAAGTTTTTGATAGATGTTGATTACAAACTTCCTTTAGACGTGAGAAGAACAATTTTGCATCAAATATATGGCATTAAGGAAAATGCTGATATTAAACCACAGATTATAAAAACGTTTAACAACTGTTTGTGGTTTAATCGCAAAGAAATTTTCAATGAGGTACAATTGGCTATTCCAAATATATCATCCACTAATCTTTATGAGAACCAGAATAATTATTTTCGTGGTTTTACAAAGAAAGAACTAAGTATTTCGATTAGTGCTAGAAATATTTTACTTGCTATTGAAAGTAAACTTGATAGTGCAGAATCAAAGGCTGTTGTAACCAGAGTTTTATTAGATAATAGTAATGTAAATCAGATTTACGATATCAGTATCCCTGAAACAAATGAAAACAATGTAGTAAATCATAAAAAATCACTCAATCAAGCAGAAAGCATTTGAAGAAAATTCAAAGAAGATCAGGTATATTTTAAAATATTGTTTACAAATTTAAAAAAGGAAAACTTCATTATACTAATATAATATATATTTTAAATGATCTGATTTGATATCGAAATATTTAGAATGCTTCTAATATTTTCTAGATCTTATACGCGACAAAATATCACATCATGTATTTCAACTTTTTAGACAGAAAGGTAGTATTACAAATTTTTATTCGAAATTTACTCAATATAAACTCTTCCTCATTCCAAAATACTTTTAGATGTTAATGATCAGCTTCAATTGATGAAAAAGTTAATAATTTTTAACGTCGTTTCACCGAATAATGATGCTTTAAAAAAGTTCATGGATGGAACAGGCAAAATTAATCGCTCGACCAAAAAAATGATTTTAGAAATTGTTTATGAAGAAAATGTGGAAGAAAGTCATTATGCATTGCTAGAGTTATTAATTTTGAAACGATATTTAATCAAGCAAAAAGAGAAAGATATGAGATTTTTACTTAAAATGAATAACATAAACTTCAAAAAAGAAATAGAGGGTACGATTTTTTTCTGTGACATCGAAGCAAAATTTTACGAAGGTATATTTTGAAAAAAAAATTAGTTATTACTTTTATAAAAGTATATTGTCAAAATATGTTGCGATAGTTGTTTTAAAAATTTCATTGGAATTTTTCAAAAACATATTTTAATCATTTTGCAGTTCTTCAAAATATCAGCTTTACGGATAATCAGTAGCCTACACAAACCATTTTCTGATTGTAAGCTTGGAAAAGGTAATGAACATTATAATGAATTTTGAAAATATTTTGTATGAATAATTAGTTTTATGCATATTGCCCAAAGTAGCGTTTTGTACGAAAGAATATGCTAGATACGATCTACTCCAAGGACGTAATCGATCGGATAATCCTGTTCTTTATTCCCAGCAGGCACAAAATTTAACATTTTCAGAACGTTCCAAAGACGTTTTTACGACGTAATGTTTCAAAAACTTTTTTATAACGTCCAAAAATACGTCCTAAGTCAGGCCAAATAACGTCCAAAAAACGACCAATGTTCTAAATATGTCCTACAAATGTCTTTGGAACATTGTATGTTTTTAGAACGTTATTTTTCCTGACTTATGGCGTATTTAAGTCGCTTTAAAAACGTCTTTAAATTTTATGCCCACTGAGTTTCCAGCTCTATAACAATGAAAAGTTTATCTCAAGTCTCAAGCCAAACGAGAACAGCACAAAAAGAATCTAGAAATTTATTGAATCTTTGAAGCGAAAATGAAGCATAAATAAGCCAGTTTAGGCTTGAATTTCAAGATAATTTAAAAATTACATTGATTGCAGCCCAGCAAACTTTATCTCGTAGTAGTTTGTGTAGATGTGGCCTAATCGACCAATTTCGACATCTATTTACAACATACGCTGTGCTTGTCAACGACGCCAAGCCGATTGCGATCATCACGCGTATCGAGGCTATGAAGACACTGTAGTGCCCTGCATTAATGCCAACCCAATCCTGGTTTCCATAAGATTCTAATGAAGACCAGGATTGGGTTGACTTGTTTTCAAGGGAAGGCATTAATGCAGGGCACTGTACATGTACATACAACTGCAATATCTCAGCCTACTACGCCGTTTATGAAGTGCCGAAGCAGCAGCAAGCCCATATCGATCCCTGGCCAAGTATCAGCAGCATATCAAGTGTACCTGCATGCTGTCGAAGAGTTAACTCAACTTCAACTTAGACCATTGGTGCAAGCTCGAGCGAATCTGTAACTGTCTGAAGCGATTATTTCGTGAAAGGCCACAATCTGGTAAAGTCACGGCCATACCTCTGCATGGAAGATCGACAACTCGTCAACGTTGAGTCGAGTCGAGTAAAATAATGAATTATGTTCAAATCGATCGATCTCAATCTTATCATCTGTCGTACCATAATATTGCTCCTGAGTTTTATGTCCATCTACTATAAAATTTATAATAATATAATATCATGATAGACGTTAGTGTATTTACGCGTCATTTTTACGTTATAATAAAGAAATTACGTAATGCAATACTTTTTTAAAAATATCATTGAAATTTTTATTTTGATAACTTATGAACTATATTTTCAAAATCAATATGTCATATATGTACAAGATTTGTTTTACAGCAGGAATAAATCGGCAGCATTGCTTTTTAGTTGCATAAAGAAAAAGTTAAAAGTTATTGTTACAGATTATCACCATTTTTACACTATTTACAAATACAATATTAAAACTTTAGTTTTAAAAGAATTAAATTTTTTTATGATAAGAAGCTAGTGGTGAAAATTTGCCCTATTTCTTTATCATTTACATCTGTTACTTATTGTGGTTTTTTCATCTTTCTAGTACAAACATTTGAAATGCACAAATGAGTCAAAAATAAGTGCAATGAATAAAAATCTCTAACTTTAAACCCGACTTTAAGCTTCAACAAATATACGAACTTGTACATTCTTTCAGTTTTTCTATTTCATTCCATGTAGTAAAATCCTTACAAAATTCTTACATTTTTATCAGAAATATAATTTAATTAACATTTTTTAATCAATGACATATAAAACTAAAGAAATTTTTATATCATCAGGTAAACTATGCATAGTGTCGATTTGATTAAATAAATCATCGCGCTTTTCCCATACACCGTTCTTGAATAAATAAGCATAATAATGTAATGCTACCGCAGAATCCTCCACAACTCTGAAAGCAACCAATCCGGCTAATTTGTAATTTTTGTCTAGAATATTCAATGTAGCGGGCACATTATTGGCATCTGTAATTTCGCCATCGTTAAGAAATAAGTACTCTAAATTAATAGCCAATATTGTATCAATTTCATATACGTTGTTTCTGCCTTCAGTTTTGCAAGAGGAACAATATAGATTTCCCATAGTAAAATGTATACTCAAATAATACTCTAGAGATGTCATTCCTTCAGTCCTAAAGTCGTCTGTCTTTGATATAGGTATAATGGCAGTCGAGTGACCATCCATCCGTTCATATGTACAATCTACATTATCACAGGTAATGTTTCTCGTGATCAATGGTTGACCGGTGAAAAATCGTTCCAACAGTTCGCTGACATTGTACTGGCAATATATTGTACAGCCTACTATAGATACAGCTATTGGTTTCATCAGCTTTGCTCTTTTTTCGTAGATATAATTTTTGCAATAATTTTTATCGCAATAAGATTTAATGACTTTTAAGAAACCATTGCTTCTGCTTCTTTCTCTAGTAATGATTTTGACTGATTCAGTATCTTGATATGCACATGATAGTATTTCACAAAGACTTTTTTGTTTTAGATTTCCATTTAGAATGATCATGTCCTTACTTGTGTACGCATGTATCACCTCGTTATTGACTTTATTGATCACTTTTAGACTACCTTCACTTTTTTGTTTTTCCTTTTTCTCACTAGTCAAGTCATTGCCAAGATCATTTTCCAGTACTGTTTTTTGTTCAGTGACTTTATTGACTTTTTCATTAGTAATTTTCTTAGATGTAGGTTTATTCTGTGAAGACTCGTAGTTCTGCATAACTTGTTGATCCATAAGTCTTTAAAGTATGCCTCTACTCCAGCTGAGACAGCTTTGATATTAGGCGAATTGTGAGCTTTCCTCTACAAGTTAGTCCATGATGGAGCTTGAGCAAACAGATCAAAAATATTATTCTTGATGTCAGGACATCGAAGAGAATTAGTAATAGCACCATCGGTGACTTCATTGCTGCATCCTTTTAAAGCTCGTTCGTAAATACCTGGAATGAATGCATTTATGGTGCTGCCATTGACGATCTGGTCAAACTCATCGTCAGATTGAAAATTTAGTGATTTTGAATCAGCTTGAGACGGTTGTTGTAAAATATCGTGAATTGCCTTTCTATCAAACGTTTTAATGCGATTCATGATCCAATCCAACTTGTAACATGGCTGTTACGTTGGTTGCCTGCGTGCAGGCGAAGGGGTGGGGGCACGCCGGCGAGCAGTGGTGCTGCGAGTTGTCGGTCGGCTACCCCGCGCTTTCGTGTTCTGGACAGCTGACTGTCAAGACGTCCCAATACTCTCTCTCAGATCTTGAAACCTTAGTGGCTGCAGTAGTTTCAGTTGCTAATCTCTATCTGTTCTTCTGGCTTTGAAGCCACTCTTGTACCCGTAAGTAGATTATAGTTTTTGTTAATGTTCAACTGTTTGTTCATTATTTCTCACTCCCAACTGGTAATTTCCCCAATTTCCCTTCCCCAATTAGTAATAATCAACCCAGATTATACTTGGCGCCCAACTAAATAACCTACAATCCCGAATTGCCAGTGAGAAAAGAACAAAAGAAAAGAGTTTTTTTTTGGAAAAGAACAAACATATAATTTGCCTGACTTGAAAAATATTGAATTTTGTAAAATTTATTTATTGAGTTTATGTGATTTCCCGCGAGATGTTTTCGCTTTTCAGGAATTTTAAATCAAGTGAAAAAGAAAAGCAAAGTATATCCTTGAAAGGTTAGTTTTTCCTGCATGTCTCTGGTTGGGAAGTGAAAGAAGAACCCAAAAAGGGATAAAAATTTAGTAAGTGAACGATAGAAAAAGCTAAAACCGTTAGGAAACCGAAAGCCGAAAATTGGATAGAAACCGCGAGAAAAAAGTGCAAAGTGTTAAATAGAATCCAAAAAGGGGGTAAAAGGTTAAAAAAAAAAAGAAAACCGAATAGGAAAATTCCGGAAAAGTGAAAATAAGTGCCGTTAGAAAAATTTCGGTTATGAGAAAGTTCGAAAACATCGAATTTCTATTTCAAATCAGTGAAAGGTCGAACGAAGGGGTGACCGTAGGCGCGTTTCAAAGGGTCAAAGCGGGTGACTCACGGTCTAGTCCGAACGGTATCTCAGAAAATAAACGTCCCTCGACAATTTAGACCGAAATTTTGGATACCTGAGTACCGAACTAATATTTCGGGAATAAAATTTAGAAAATTTGCCTACCGAGTGGCAAATAAAATTGGATTTGAAATCAAACCAAGCGAGCGTCGTAAATCTAGTTAGCATGGCGTCAGGGGGAATGGTTCTTAGGTCGGGAAGGGGAAAAACAAGATGGCGGAAAGTGAGCACAGAAAAGCGAACCAAGTGACAGGTGGGGAACAAGAAGAATTATTAGTTAAGGAAATTGAAAGTGCAGGAATACCAACGAACATGGGAATTCCAATAACAAACAGAGGATTTAGTTCGCGAGGCAGAGGCTTTTCGCGAAATAGATGTTCAGGTGTAGGAAACTGATTTACTCTTAACGATGAAGATTTGTCACTGGGAGTGTTTAAAAATAGGGAAGACGAGTTGGCGAGTACCAAAAGGCGTACTTTAGAGCGGGACCACATGGGTCTCCCAGACTCTAATGAAATTACAGAATTGGGAGCAATACCAAAGACTCGAACAGCAACTCAGACTTTGAAAAACACGGAAAGACCATCAGAAAGAAACCCTGAGATTACTCAAACTGAAACTCAAACCCTGACAGCTACTCTTGAATTACGAAGGGAAAACTCTAATAGACTAAGACAAGAGAAAAGCCTAGACGTTGACGAAGAATTAAAATCAATAGCAGAAAGGTTACAAGAAATTTCGTATCGAGTGAAAATTACAGACGGGTCAGCTCGCGGAGAGATAGAAAAATTGAAACCAACAATAGACGAGGTGGATTATCGCGTTAGAGAATGTGTAAGGACACAGGATAAGTTAGAAGAAATTAGACGTGATGCGGAAGAAGAACAAGATAGAGAACCGTTCGCGGATAGGACAAGTAGAAACAGATCTCACATGTCATATGCGAGAGGAAGATCGGCGCGTATATCTTTGACTATGCGAGATGAGAGAGATGAAAGACAAGAGAGCGAACCACCCCAACGGCGGAATGCTTACCGAGCCACGTATAGCCCTTATGGCATGGTGAAAACACCATTCCAAATAATGTTGGACTGGTCAGCTAGATTTCGCAATAATAGAGTGGACAGCCATGCCCACTTCTTAGAAGATATTGTCAGGTTCAAGAGAGGTTACCAGGTAGATGATCGCGATGTTCTAGAAAATTTAGACGCGTTGTTAAAAGAAGAAGCCAAGGATTGGTTTATAGTAAATAAAAGATCATGGTATAATTTAGAAGATTTTTTCGCAAGTTTTAAAAATGCGTATATAGATGAAAGGTTTATAGAAGAGACGCATCAGAAAATAAAAGCGTGTAACCAGAGAGAAAATCAAGATTTAGGTTCATATCTCACAGAGATAAGAAAGTTGTTTGGTATGCTTAATCCTAGAAAACCATTAGAGTGGGAATTGCGGAAAGCATATGAAAATATGGACTTGATTTATAAAACATATATTAGGAGATATGATTTCCAATCCTTCGATGAACTGATAGAAGTAGGAAGGGAATGGGAAACCAAAAGGTTGAAATCTAAAAATAGAGGTCAAATATTAGCAGTAACAGAGACAAGAAATAAATCAAGTGAATAATAATAATCAAAATCAGTATTTCGAAAACAGAAACGCAATACAGAATCGGCAACCAAACGAACAAAGATACGTGAACCTAAAAGGAAGATACCGTAGCGAAAAGAATATAGATAGGCAAAACGATCAAAGCCAGTAACCTGGGGTACGAATTAGTGAGTTAGAACCGGAAAATGCACGGAAACCCGAAATAAAAGCAATTGAGCCCATCAATAAACCTGACATACCCAAAAGTGAAACAAAAAATGACCCAATAATATCAGAACCCCCAGCGAGAAAACCTTGGTCGATGCGAAATCCTAGAGATCAGAAACAAATTTTTAGATGCTGTGTGTGTGATAAACCTGGTCATATAGCAAGGGATTGCCGATATAGATATAAAAATTCGGGAAACTAGACTGGCGGGCGAAAGGTAATAAAAAACCTGCAGCCAGAGCGCCAGAAAAACTAAACTCGTAAAATAACGGAAAAGGTGAAACAAGGTTTCACCTAGTAATTAAATTTGAGGGAAAATTATTTAAATTATTGGTGGACACAGGCGCAACACACACATACATAGGTAAGGAGTTAAAAGAAAAAATAGAGGAAACCGGAATTCTTATTTCAGAACCCGTCTCACGAACCCTCATAGTAGCAAACGGGGAAGAAGAGGAAATTACAGGACAGGTTTCGATTCCAATAGAAATAGGAAATCAAAAAAAAAGACTTCTGGTTAGGATAGTTCCAAAATTAAAATCAGTAGGAATTCTAGGTACGGATATGATTAAGGGACTTGGAATGACACTCGATTTTGACAAAGAAATCTGGTGGTTACCAGGTAAACCTTCAGTGAAATACAAGATAGAGTCTCAGCCGACAACCCTCCCAAAGCCGATTAAAGTCGACAGTTAAAGCCGATTGAGAGTCACTCAATCCACAACCCAAGCCGAGAATAAAGTTCGGAAATAAAGTTAGTTTGCAAAGAGACAAAACAACCGAATCAGCAAGAGAAACGAAAACGAGTTTCCCCGAGTTCGGGGAAAACGATAAGTCCCAAAAAATCAATAACGACAGAGAAAGCCCAAACTCTGAATTCCACACCAAAGGTTCCCCAAATTCCAAACTGTAATAGATTCGAATGTCTAAATAAACTAAGCGAAGGAAATATTAGGTGTACAACTTTGCTTCCGCCGTTTTCCGATAGATGGCTGCAGCGGTAAGTGTCGGTTGAAATAGGCAGGTCAAAAATTTCATACAGTAAGCTTGGACATCTGTCAACATAAACATTAGTGAATTTGTGTTTGCATGAGAAGTGTATTCTCGATCGAAGATGTCAGTTTTCGAGCCAAATTCTCGCCATTTGCGGGAAGTGTTGATTTTCTGCTTTCATTTGAAGAAAATGCCTCATTTGAGGCAGTTGTGCACCTAATAATAGGGTAAAGAAAAGATCGCGGGTAAGGAAAAAGCAAATGCCAAAATTAATGGAGATAAAACTATCGGAAAATAAAATTAGAAATTGGACGGAAAACCAAAGTAGGAATAGTTGGCAAGAATTTAGGAATAGAGCCATACTAAAAAGGAAACGCGAAAAACAAGAAATAGAAAAGATATGGAAAAAGTAGGGAAAAACAACGAAAAAGCGTCAGGAATTTGCGAACTGAATGTGAACCAACAGCGAAAGTTGGATCAATTATTGAAAAAGAAAATAAAACCCGAGGTTGGGAAAGAACATAGGGCAACGCATTTAGCGAAACATAAGATAGACGTGCAAGGGCACAAGCCAATTAGGCAAAGATTCTATCAGGTCAGCCTACTGTTTGACTACTGAGTCAAACAAGCGATTTGCGAAGAAATCTGTAAGTTGCTGGAGCAAGGAATAATTGAACCCTCATGCTTAGAATGGTCGAACCCGATAGTTATGATTAAACGACCAAATGGAAAATATAGGTTTTGTCTGGACTTTCGGAAAGTCAATGCAGTGACGAAGAAAGACGGTTACCCGATACCCTTGATGGATGAGATAAAAGATGCACTCAAAGCTGCGAAGTACATATCGAAAGTAGATCTTAAATTAGCATATCTGCAAATACCTTTAGAGGAAGAGTCCAAACCTCTAACCGCGTTTATGGTTCCTGGAAAGGGGATGTATCAATTTAGGCGGATGCCTTTTGGGCTGAAAAATGCTCCCGCAACTTTCCAGAGACTAATGGACAAAATCATAACACCAGAGTTAAAACCACAAGTGTTTTGCTACTTAGATGATATAGTAATCGCGACGGATAGCTTTGATGAGCATTTAAAATACTTAGGGATAGTATTAGATAGGGTAAACAAAGCAGGTTTAACCATCAGCCCAGAAAAGTGTGAATTTGTTTGCTCAGAGGTAAAACATTTGGTTTTGAAGATAAATAAAAACGGTATTCAAATAGATGAAGAGAAAATTAAACCAATTCTGGAATACCCGGCACCAAAAAACGTTAAACAATTGCAAAGGTTAATTGGAATGGCAAGTTGGTATCGCAAATTCATACCACGATTCGCAGAAATAGTAGAACCGTTTAATAGGTTACTAAGGAAGGGTAGAGCCTGGGAGTGGGGAAAAGATCAAGAAGAAGTCTTTGAGAAAATTAAGAAGGCATTAACGTCAGATCCGATCCTAGTACACCCAGACTTTACAGTACCTTTTCAATTGGGAACTGACGCGAGTACTACGGGGTTAGGAGCAGTTTTAACACAGGTTAGGAACGGGAAAAATCATGTAGTCGCTTATGCGAGCAGGGGCTTAAACGGGGCTGAAACAAGATATTCGGCAACAGAGTTAGAATGCTTAGCAGTAATTTGGGCGATAAGGAAATTTAGACCTTATTTAGAAGGCTTTCATTTCAGGGTATTGACTGATCACCAAGCCTTGAAATGGCTTCATAACATGAAGAACCCAACAGGTCGAGTAGCCAGATGGGCTCTAGAACTGTTGGAGTACGATTACGAAGTAGTCTATCGGAAAGGTAGTTCGAATCACGTGCCAGATGCACTATCTGGAAAAAACGAAGTAGAGAAGCCAATAGCCAGCGCGTTAGCGACATGCATCGAAAAGAAAATCGAAAACCTAAAGGAAGAAACCGACGAATGGTATAAAACCAGAGTTAGGCAGGTGTTAAAACATCCCAAGGAGAATGAGAATTGGAGAATAAGAGATTCTCAACTATATTTTTATAGACCAGACCCACTTAAATCGAAACTGTTACCAGATTCCAATGCGTGGAAACTGATGATTCCCAAAAGGTTACGCAAACAGGTTTTGATAGAAAATCACGACAAGGTGCAGGCAGGCCACCTAGGGGCCGAGAAAACGTACGCGAGAATATCGGAAAACTTTCTGGCCAGGAAGTTATTCCGAAGTATTAAACTACGTTAAAAACTGCAAAATTTGTCAAAGAATCAAACCGGGAAATAAACCGAGAATAGGGCTCATGTGTAAACGAATCATAGAGGAACCGTGGACAATGGTTATAGCGGACATAATGGGTCCGTTACCATTGTCAAGAAAGCGTAGAAACCAGTATATTCTTGTAATTGTTGATAATTTTTCCAAATAGGTAGAGATAATTCCTATTAAGAAAGCGAATGGGAAAGAAATAGAAAAGGAATACTATAACAAAATAATATCACATTGGGGAACCCCTAGAATATTGTTAACAGATAATGAGACAGAACTTGTTAACAAAATAATTAGAAAATTAGCGGAAAAATTCGGAATTAGACATGTAACCACACCAAGATATTACCCCCAAGCGAACCCAACGGAAAGATATAACAGAACGATCAAACAATTGATAAAGGCGTATTTAGATGATGATCACGCGTCACGGGACGAATATCTTGTTGATATTAAATACGCGATGAATTCGAGTAAAAATGCGTCAACAGGGTTTACGCCAGCGTTCATAAATTTAGGTAGAGAGTTGCACCCTCAGCAATCGTTAAAAACTGAAATCGAAGATACGGAAGAGGTGGAATTTCAGGAAGTAGATAAATGGACGGATAGATGGCGAAGCTTTCAAATATTGAAAGAAGAGGTTCAAAAGAATTTAGATAGCGCAAACCAGAGACAGGCAGGATACTATAACCTTCGAAGGAGACTACAAGAATTCAAAGTAGGTGATATAGTCCTTAAAAAAGTTAATAGATTGTCAAATAAAGCGGAAAGTAAGGCAGGCAAATTATATGATAAATATGAAGGAACATTTATAGTAAAAAATAAGTTGTCTCCAACCATTTATGAATTAAAGAATTTAAAGGGAAAGAGTGTCAGTTATTTGAATGTCAATGATTTTAAATTGGAAAGAAGCATAGAGAATGCTCAAATAGAAAGAAAACCGTATAGGAAAAGAGAGAGAGAGGGTAAGAGAGAGCAAAAAAGTAAGTTAAAGGTATAAACTCCAACTCTGACAAACTCCAATTTAAAAACTATGACACAAAACTTTAATGCGAAACTCTAACTCTAAAACTGAAAAATACTAGACTCCAAAACACTCCAAACGAAATGAAGATCACTTGTTTTTTGCAGATAGATAACACTAATAGTGCAATCTGTGCTGAAAGTTGCGAATGGAGGAGAGACTCCTAGAGAATTTGAACCACTGTAAGGTCTGGTAGTGGTTAGTAAGGCATAGGCGAGTAAGCCAAGTTTAACAGGAGCAGGTTGCTAAAAAGGGCCAGGAGAGTCAGAGAAATTCAACAAGAGCTGTGGCTCTAAAAGACAAATTGACCCAAAAAGGAGTTATTTACTCAAAAGTTCTCCAACTCCACTCAAATATGGAAACAGCAAAGAACAGTTAAAAAGGACTGAATTACTCGGACTCCCGACTCAATCAATTTTTGTTTTGTTTTTTAAAGGTTACAGAATAAGAAAGGAACCAAGGTTGGAAAAAGATAGAAATAGCCAAACCTGAAAGAGGATAGAAAGGACCACGGATGGAGCCTAAAGGAAAAGAAGAACCATCGGATCTAACAGTTAGAATAGGGGCAAAAAATTTCCAATTTTGTAAAAAGCTAATATCTAAAGAATCGTATATTTTCTACGATAGTTGTTGTAACGATAGACTGTATAGATACAAACAAAATCTAACAAGTCCTAGACATGATAAAAGCAAAAATATTAGAGCAAATTTGGAAAAAGTAAATGTAGAATTCCAAGAAGTATTTAAAGTTGAAGTAAAAATTAATCGAGAGTAGATGGGACGTGAGAAGCCTAGTAAATAAGGGAAAGAAGTCGGATTTTGAATTGGAACTAGAATTGCTGGAGGAAGTTTCGGTCATGGACCCAAACTCCCATATGGGAGAGGGGGTGTAACATAGCTGTTACGTTGGTTGCCTGCGTGCAGGCGAAGGGGCGGGGGCACGCCGGCGAGCAGCGGTGCTGCGAGTTGTCGGTCGGCTACCCCGCGCTCTCGTGTTCTGGACAGCTGACTGTCAAGACGTCCCAATACTCTCTCTCAGATCTTGAAACCTTAGTGGCTGCAGTATTTTCAGTTTCTAATCTTTATCTGTTCTTCTGGCTTTGAAGCCACTCTTGTACCCGTAAGTAGATTATAGTTTTTGTTAATATTCAACTGTTTGTTCATTATTTCTCACTCCCAACTGGTAATTTCCCCAATTTCCCTTCCCCAATTAGTAATAATCAACCCAGATTATAAACTGTTTTTGAGACTCTGTTTTCGGAACAATGAATTTACTTTCTGATAAAATATAATAAATAAGTACATCTTCTAATAATTGCAAATTTTCGATTTCATAACAATATCCAATGATTCTCAAATAGGTATCTTTAACTTCATATTTTTTATTTCGGAAACATGGCCATCGCGTAGATGCTTTCATGACATGTGCTCTATCTTGGTGCATCCAGGTCTTATATAATTCGACTGTTTGAGGCAGTCCAAGCTTTTCATCTAGAGAATACTGAAAGCCTTTGTCTATACATATTGTGTATGTGGGCATATCCACGAAAAGTGGATATGCGCGCAGTTTGCACAAAATATTGAAACAAATAAATCCATCAATTTAATTTAATTAATAATATTTTTGAAATTAAAGGTGAAATAGGATTGTTTTTCCTTCTTAAATGTTCAGGATACTTTTCAGTAATGTGTAAATTACTCTATTCTTGATTACAAATATATAAAGAGTATCTGAAACTAAATAATGCGGACTTTTCTTAAAAAATTCGTAATTTTATTCCTAAATTTTTAGTTATAATACTCTATCTTATATTTTAAATCGAAGTCAGTTATTTTTCCAATACTGAAGTGTATATACTGACCATTTGGAATATAAGGGAACGAAAATTCAACAGTTAACAGAAAATATATTTTGGTAGCATTGGTTGATAACCAATGCAGCAATGCTGCAAAAAGTGGCGGGCTGCGTGCGCAGCTAAAGTATCTTCCCGCGTGAGAAATGTTGCTATTGGTTAAATTTTAACGCGTAATTCAAAAGCGAATTAAATTAACTAATGGCAACATTTTTCCAGCGGAAATAAACGTGCGCTGCGTGTGCAGACCGCCACTTTTTGAAGCATTGTTACTAACATTCAGAAATTAATAATTTATTTGTTGATTGCAGTGACAACATAACCTATACCACTTTTAGCAGCATTGACAGTAACTGAAGTGAATGCAGTCTGACAATATTACAAAAGAATTCAATGATGCAATGAGCAGTCTGGAAGAAAAGACTCATCATGCATTGCCCAAACATAGGGTATATTTTTCTCTATTACACCAATTATATTGAAAATTAAAAGTTATTACGTTTCATTTTAAATATTTGTGATAAGCAAAAAAAAGACTTCTATTTTTCATTTCAGAAAAGAAAGGCCAATGTAAAAACAAAAAAAAAAAGAAAGCATGGATAAAGATAAAAGTCTATGTTCAAGCTGTAGTGATGGAGAAAATGTCTCAAAACTATTTTCTAAAACTTCAGAAGCATCTAAATCTATGGTAAATAGTCCTATGGTGTAAAAAGTATTTTTTGTTATTATGCATTATGTTCTATTATGTATTTATTTCTTATCATATAAAGCCACCAATCAACTGTATTTACATTGCAGTGTAACACTAAAAGACCAAACAAGTATGTGAAAAAAACAGTAAAATAAAAGAGTGGAAGAAAACCAGCTGTCTCTATTGCAGATATAAAAAAAAATTGAAAGATGTAGCACTATTTGATGAAAATGGAGTTTTAAAAAAAGAAGTAGATAAAGTTTGGAAGGAGGCATGTCTTAAATTGGACAATAAGGTGAAAAAGCATAATTTGTACCTAATGATTTTTGACAACGATGGTAATATACAAATAGAACTACGTGGCAACAAGGATAATAATAATAAAACTGTGCATATTGAAGCAAATCAAGTATCACCAAGTAAACAAGTAGTACAGGTTGAAACCATTGATGCCTTAGAAAGTGTATTTTGTGACGTATATTATAAACCCATGCTCAAGGAAATGTGTATAAAACCTTTGCATGTGTTCTACTGGTGGCCTGACCAAAGAAGTTTGTACCAAGAATTTTATAAAAAAATAGATTTTACAATAATTTTATCTAACTTCACACAAATACACCCTCAGATAGTCAACAATGAAGAAATACATCTCATAACTGCATTTGCTGTCCACAGTGAAATTGATGGAGAGTCAATTTCATTCTGTCAATGATGACAAGAACTGATGAAGATCATTTACACTATCTTCTTAGTGAATGGCTCCGAGAGAAAATACCACCTCCGACACACGTAATATGTACAATGTACATTTCTAATGCTGGAAGCTGCCATGCTAGCCTTCAATTTTATGACTGTACAAAAGTATAGTTTAAAATATGTAACATGGCTGTTACGACGGTTGCCTACATACAGGCGTAGGGGCGGGGGCACAAGCCGGCGAGCAGCGGTCTTGCGAGACGTCGGTCGGCTACCCCGCGCTCTCTCGTCTTAGACAGCGGTCTGGCTGAAAGTGACAGTTCCTAAGTCTCATCTCTCTCTAAGTGGCGATTCGCTCGAATACAGTTATTTTTTTTGGGCTACGGTTAATTGTAGGAGTGTATTTTTGGTTGCGCTGAGCGCTAATTGACCATTGTTCTTCTGGGCTGGAGCCCATTATCTGTACTAAGTAAGTTAATTCTAGTTTGTTCTTGAAATCGATCTTTATTATTTCTCACCCCATCCTCTGGCATTTCCAAATTCCCTTCCCTTTTCTAGTAATAATCGTCCCAGATTATACTTGGCGCCCAACTAAATAACTTACAATCCTAAATTGCCAGGGGGAAATAATTAAAGAAAAGAATTGTTTTGGAGAATAGATATATGATTTGCCTGTCTTAAAACCACTGTTGGAATTTGAAATATTTATTTGTTGATATTGTGTGATTTCCCGCGAGATGTTTTCGCTTTTCAGGAAAATACATTAGTGAAAAGAAAAAGCGAAGTGTAACAGAAGAAGTGTAGTTTCTTCCTGCGTGTCTCTGGTTAGTTAGTGATTAGAAAACCGCAAAAGGGAAAGCGAGAAGTGCGTGGAAAAAAAAACCCGGTAAAGGGGTGAAAAATTAAGAAAAAGCTAACCGAGTAAAAAATTCGGAAAAGGAAAAATTAAGTGTCGTAAGAAGAATTTCGGTTGAGTAAAAATTCAAATAGTGAATTTCTAAATAGAAGCAGTGACAGGTCGAACGAAAGGGTGACCGCGAGGCGCGTTTAGAAGGGTCAAAGCGGGTGACTGATAGCCTAGTCCGAGCGGTATCGCTAAAAATAAACGTCCCTCGACAATTTGGACGAAAATTTCGGATACTTGAGTGTCGAATTAAGATTTCGAAATAAAATTTAGAAAATTTTGCCTACCGGGTGGCAAAGAAAATTGAATAAAAATTACATCAAGCGAGTGGGGTAACTCTAGTTGAGCATGGCGTCACGGGGAATAGTTCTGAGGTCCGGTAAGGGAAAAAACAAAATGGCGGAAACTGAACAGAGACAAGCGAACCAAGTGCCAGGTGAGGAGTTAGAGGAATTAACGGGGTAAATTGAAAGGTTAGAATCACCGACAAATACGGGAATTCCTCTAGTTAATAAAGGGTTTAGTTCGCGAGTTAGAGGTTTTTCGCGAATTAGAAGCTCAGGAATAGGAAATCGATTCACCTTGGATGAAGAGGATTTAACGCTGGGTACGCTTAGAAATAGGGAAGATGAGTTCGTGAGTACAAAAAGACGTACGTTAGAATGGGATTATACGGGACTGCCAGATTCTAACGAGGGTATAGAATTAGGAGCCATACCGAAAACTCGTAATGCAACTTAGCCTTGGACAAATACTCTAAGACCGCTAGAAATAAACCCGGACAGAACTCAAACGGAAACTCAAACCCTGACGGAAACTCTTGGACTGCTAGGAGCAAACTCTGACAGACCAAGACAAGGAAAAAGTCTAGACTCTAACGCAGAATTAGAAATGATAAAAGGAAAGATGGAAGAAATTTATTATCGAGTGAGAAGTATGGAGCGTTCGGATCGCGAAAAAATAAAAGAATTAAAAGCAACAGAGGACACGATGGACCGTCATGTAAAAGAATGCGAAAGAGTACAGAAGAGTTCAGTAGAGACTAGTCGCTATGCGGAAGAGGAAGGTAGGCAATTTGCAGAACTACTAGAGTACAATTAAAATAATACCATAATAGAAAATCCTACTGGAAAGAATTTTAGATCAGATTATTTGACAGAAGCGACACAAATTAGGGAAACCGAAATTAGGGAACCGTTTGCGGATAGGACAAGTGTAAATAGATCTCGCATGTCATATGCGAGAGAAAGATCAGCGCGTGGATCTTTGACTATGCGAGATGAGAGAGACCAATTACAAGAGAGCGAACCACCCCAACGGTGGAATACTTGCCAAGCCACAAATTGCCATCATGGTATGGTGAAAACACCATTCCAGATAATGTCGGACTGGCCGGCTAAATTTCGTAATAATAGAGTAGACAGTCCTGCCCATTTTCTTGAGAATATTGTCAGGTTTAAAAGAGCTTACCAAGTAGACGATCGCGAAGTTTTAGAAAATCTAGACGCGTTATTGAAAGAAGAAGCCAAAGACTGGTTCGTTGTAAATAGAAGATCATGGCGTAGCTTAGATGATTTTTTCGCAAGCTTTAAAAATGCGTATCTAGATGAATGATTTATGGAAGAAACGCGTCAAAAGATTAAAGCTTGCAACCAAAAACAAAATCAAGACATAGGTTCATATCTCACGGAGATAAGAAAATTGTTTGGTATGCTGAACCCTAAAGAATCATTAGAGTGGGAATTGCGAAAAGCATACGAAAATATGCACTTGATTTATAAAACGTACATTAGGAGGTACGATTTCCAATCTTTCGAAGAACTGCTACAGATAGGAAGGGAATGGGAAGTCAAGAGATTGAAGTCAAAAAATAGAGGTCGGGTATTAACCGTGACAGAATTAAGAAATAAATCAAGTGATAAATATTCTGATAAACGACAGAATAATAAAAATCAATATTTGGAAAATAGAAACGCAATACAACAACGGCAAACAAACAGACAAAGATATATGAACCTAAGAGGAAGGTACCGTAGCGAAGAGAATACATATAGGCAAAGCGAACAAAGCCAAGAACCAAGGGTACAAATCAGCGAAATAGAATCGGGAAGTAGTCGGATACCCTAAATAAGAGCGATAGAACCCATTAGTAAACAGGACATACCTAAAATTAAATCAAAAGCTGACCCAATAGTGTTAGAATCGACAACGAGAAAACCATGGTCAATGCGAAACCCTAGGGAACAAAGTCAAATCTTTAGATGTTATGTGTGTGACAAACCGGGTCACATGACAACAGACTGCCGTTATAGATATAAAAATTCGGGAAACTAGACGGGCGGGCGAAGGGTAATAAACAACCTGGCGCCAGAGCGCCAGAAAAACTAAATTCGGAAAATAATGGTAAAGGTGAAACAAGGTTTCACTTAATAATTAAATTCGAAAGGAAACTGTTTAAATTGTTAGTAGACACAGGCGCTACACACACATGCGTAGGAAAAGAACTTAAAAAGGAAATAGAGGAAACCGGAATTCTTATATCAGAACCCGTCTCGCGAACCCTGATAGTTGCAAATGGGGAAGAAGAGGAAATAACAGGACAGGTTTCAATTCCGGTAGAAATAGGAAATATAAAGAAAAGACTTTTGGTTAGAATAGTTCCAGAATTAAAATCAGTAGGCATATTAGGTACAGATATGATTAAGGGACTGGGAACGACACTCGATTACGACAAAGAAATCTGGTGGTTACCAGAGAAACCCTCAGTTAAATACAAGATGTATTCTCAGCTGGCAACCCTCCCAAAGCCGATTAAAATCGACAATCTAAATCGAGAGTCACTCAATCCACAGCCTAAGCCGAAAATAAAAGTCGGAAATAAAGTGAGTTTCAAGAGAGACAAAACAGCCGAGTTAGCTAGAGAAACAAGAACTGAACCGAATACGGTGAAAACAATAAGTCCCAAAATATCAATAGTAACAGAGAAAGCCCAAACTCTGAATCCCACACCAAAGTTTCCCCAAATTCCAATCAGTAATCGGTTTGAATGCTTAAGCAAGCTAAGAGAGTCGGATAATGAAGTAGGGAAAAAATCGCGCGTAAGGCGAAAAGAAATACCAAAATTAATGGAAGTGAAATTAGCTACCAGTATAATTAAAATTTGGACAGAAAACTAAAACAAAAGTAGTTGGCAAGAGTTCAAGAATAGAGCCATACTTAGAAAGGAGACGAGAAAAGTAAAAAATAGGAAAGATAAAAATAAAATAGGGAAAAACGAAGAAAGAGCGTCGGGAATTTATGAATTAAATGAGAACCAAGAGCGAAGGTTGGAAGAATTTTTGAAAAAGAAAATTAAACCCGAGGTAGAGAAAGAGCACAGGGCAACGCATTTAGCGAAGCATAAAATAGATGTACAAGGGCACAAGCCTGTTAAGCAAAGATTTTATCAGGTTAGCCCAGTAGTTAAAAAAGCGATTTGCGAAGAAATCGATAAAATTTTAGAACAGGATGATATACGCCCAGGCGCAAAAATCCAAACGACATTGCTACCTCGGAAATAAATTTAGTATAAAGAATAAAAATAATTTTATAACTAGAATAAGAATCAGGAATAATTTTTTTAGAATAATTCAAAGGGCAAGTGGAAAGAATCTTCGCCTCAAAATACTCGGACTTACGCCCGAATATGGCGCGGCGAAGACCATTTCCACTTACACCACGAATGCCGCGTGACGGGGCCTTGAACAAGCGCGGAGACCGAGGAAATGCATTTCGCGCATCTCCCTCCAAATAGTTCTGCCCTCACCACGCGACTCCGTGAGGCCCTTAGGATATAAAAAGGCAGGTTCGACACTTTTTCGACAGATCGTTGGGGCTCGTTGCCAGCCCTTAACAAGCTAGGCCTAGGTGGTTGCCATCATAAGTCTAGCGCTATACCCCCGGGATCGGTTGCCTGTCTTTGGTGAGTATAGCTCGCGCGTCGTAACGCTAGCCGTACGGTAGCCTTCTCTTCGTCAAGCGCTATTCGCCCGGGTTTGGATGCCAGTCTTTGGGCGTCTAGCCAAGCATCGCAAGTCGAATAATTACCGTCCGCACCTACGCTACTCTCTCGAGCGGAAACTTTGTAAAAAATCTTTCTGTACACGAACCTACGTCAATAAAAGACACCCTTGGTGACAATAATGGTGAGTCTCACTTCTTACCTTTCTTTTTAAGGAAGATAGTCGTCTCCTCCCTCCGTGTATTTTTTTTTGGGGAGCCGGTTGCCGGTATTCTCACCAAAGAGACGGGTGGCATACCATCTCGACCCTCTTTGGACCCCCCATACCAGGAGAGACTATACTATCCTCCATTTTCTTGTGTGACGTCTCACCAACCCACGACACCAGGAACCGTTCGCCTAAGGTCCATCTCTGGCTTATCAGGCCTCGGCCACGCATTTCTGGAGGTAAGGAGTTGGCTCGTCAGCCTCTTCCATATTCGAGTCCCAGTCTGGGTCAACTAAAAAGCACGACGGTTCTAGGGGAAAGCCGGAAAAAGGAGAAGGGCCCAAGCTAGGTCCTCAGTTTACCACTCTCGACCTACACTACCGGAGCGTGGGTACACGACCTACCCCGTGAGACCCACCTATCCCGGTCGAATCTTAACCACAAAGAATGCATACTCGTCTTTAAAATCAATCATCGTTCCTCCCGAAAGAGCCGCTCGCTACGACGCCCATGTTGCAGCTGCTAAACGCACGTCGTCGCCCTGCAAAAGCCTCCCAGTGCCGCAGTTCGCTCCAGGAAATAGCAACCCGAAAGTAACGGATAAGGAAGTCGTCGGGAAATTCAGTCCTGTCCGAATCGAGGAACGCATCGAGGTGTCCAGCTCGCCCGATTCCGACCGCGATTATTCTCACCTGGACCGATTCCTCCAGGATTCATTACCCCCTAACTTCAGTGCTCTTTTACACCCCTTCTTTTTCTCTGTTAATCCTATTCCCCCTCGAAGCCAAAGTCCCGATCCCAAACTCGATAAAATCTTCACACAATTTACTCCTCTCCCTTTGATCTCCCCCCTCAGAGACTCTTCATCAGAAAAATCGAATTTGAGACCTTCCTTGAACACTATCTTCTCAAAATTCATCCCCCTTCCTTTGATTTCCCCCTTAAAATCCACCCCTATCAAAAATTCAACATACGATGTTCTGGAAATCCCATTGAGCTGTTCCCCCATCACTCTCACTCCGCCACCGAAGCGTCCTGCGAGGCGTGAACCCCTAGAAAACTCTAAGAGAGTCTGTAGGCGTTTGTATTAAAGGAATATCTTAGATTTCTAGAAAAGATAATAAAAGCCTAATTAGTACGTGGAACCTGAGCATTTATTCATTAGCCCAAGGACCTATGAGAAACGAGGTGCACCGGCCTGTGCCACACCGCTTCCTCCGACGCTCTCAAACCCGTATCTCGCTCTCTCACTCTTCGTGACGTCACTCGACGCTCTCACACTCTCCGAGTCCGTAAGCATAGACCGACCTGAAATCATCAACCCCAGGGTAAATAGGAGGACCGATACTCCATTCCTCTCTCCCGCTCACTCACGTAGACTCCGTTCTACGCTCTCTCTCTCCCACATAAAAATCCTTAGAGAAGGATCCTTAACAAGGGAATAATAGAACCCGCATGCTCAGAATGGTCAAATCCAATAGTCATGATCAAAAGTCCAAACGGTAAATCTAGGTTCTGTTTCGATTTTAGGAAAGTCAACAGTGTGACTAAAAAAGATGGTTACCCGATACCCTTAATGGATGAGATAAAAGATGCACTCAAAGCTGCGAAGTATATATCAAAAGTAGATTTGAAATTAGCATATTTGCAAATACCTTTAGAGGAAGAGTCCAAACCTCTAACCGCGTTTATGGTTCCTGGAAAGGGGATGTATCAATTTAGGCGGATGCCTTTTGGGCTGACAAATGCTCCCGCAACTTTCCAGAGACTAATCGACAAAATAATAACACCCGAATTGAAACCGCAGTTATTTTGCTACTTAGACGATATAGTGATCGCGACGGATAGCTTCGAGGAGCATTTAGAATACTTGGGGAAAATATTAGATAGGGTGAATGAAGCAGGTTTAATCATCAGCCCGGAAAAGTGCGAATTTGGTTGCTCAGAGGTAAAATACTTGGGTTTAAAAATAAATAAAAAAGGTATACAAATAGATGAAGAGAAAATTAAACTGATTCTGGAATACCCGGCACCAAAAAATGTAAAACAATTGCAAAGGTTAATTGGAATGGCGAGTTGGTATCGTAAATTCATACCACGCTTCGCAGAAATAGTGGAACCGTTTAATAGGTTACAAAGGAAGAGTAGAGCCTGAGAGTGGGGAAAAGATCAAGAAGAAGTCTTTGAGAAAATTAAGAAGGCATTAACGTCAGATCCGATCCTAGTACACCCAGACTTTACAGTACCTTTTCAATTGGGAACTGACGCGAGTACCACCGGGTTAGGAGCAGTTTTAACACAGATTAGGAACAGGAAGAATCATGTAGTCGCTTATGCGAGCAGGGGCTTATACGGAGCAAAAAAAAAATATTTTTTGCAACAGAGTTAGAATGTTTATCAGTAATTTAGGCGATAAGAAAATTTGGACCTTATTTAGAAAGCTTTCATTTCAGGGTATTGACTGATCACCAAGCCTTGAAATGGCTTCATAACATGAAGAACCCAACAGGTCGTGTAGCCAGATGGGCTCTAGAACTGTCTAAGTACGATTACGAAGTAGTCTATCAGAAAGGTAGTTCAAATCAAGTGCCGGATGCACTCTCGAGAAAAAACGAAGTAGAGAAACCGTTAGCCAGCACTTTAGCGATATGCATAGAGAAAACACTCGAAAACCTAAAAAAGGAAACCGATGATTGGTGTAAAACCAAGGTTAGGCAGGTGTTAAAGCATCCTAAGGAAAATGAGAATTTGAGAATAAGAGATTCTTAACTCTATTTTTTTTAGACCAGACCCGCTGAAAACGAAACTTCTACCAGATTCCAATCCGTGGAAACTGGTAATTCCCAAAAGATTTCGTAAACAGGTTTTATCAGAAAACCATGACAATGTGCAGGCAGGCCACCTAGGGGCCGAGAAAACGTACGCAAGAATATCGGAAAACTATTTCTGGCCAGGAAGTTATTCCGAAGTATTAAGCTACGTTTAGAACTGTAAAACTTTTCAGAGAATATAACCAGGAAATAAACCAAAGGTAGGACTTATGGGAAAAAGAATCATAGAGGAACCGTGGACAATGGTCACAGCGGACATAATGGGACCATTACCATTGTCAAGAAAGCGTAGGAACCAATATATCCTAGTAATAGTGGATAAGTTTTCCAAATGGGTGGAGATAATCCCGATTAAAAAGCGAACGGTAAAGAAACAGAGTTCTATAATAAGTTAATTTCACACTGGGGAACTCCCAGGATATTTTTACCAGACGTTTGCCTACATACAGGTGTAGGGGCGGGGGCACGAGCCGGCGAACAGCGGTGCTGCGAGTCGTCGGTCGGCTACCCCGCGCTCTATCGTCTTAGACAGCGGTCTGGCTGGACGCGACAGTTCCTAAGTCTCATCTCTCTCTAAGTGGCGATTCGCGCGAATACAGTTATTTGTTTTGGGCTGGGATTAATTGTCGGAGTGTATTTTTGGTTGCGCTGAGCCCTAATTGACCATTGTTCTTCTGGGCTGGAGCCCATTATCTGTACTAAGTAAGTTAATTATAGTTTGTTCTTGATATCGATCTTTATTATTTCTCACCCCATCCTCTGGCATTTCCAAATTCCCTTCCCTTTTCTAGTCATAGTTTCACTGTGTTGAAAAAATGGATAATCGCAAAATTCATGACTTTTCGAGTTTGAGCAAAACTGATGATATCACTGACTATTTATCTAACAGATATACAGAAGCAATACGTGATTGCGCTTCTTCTGGAAATGAATTAAATGCTTACAAGAGCATTAAATATTTGACAATTTTCATGAATATTTTGAAGCACTTTCCAGTATGGACTGATATATGTATTAATACGAATCACAAATTGTCGATTGAGTACCACGACTTGATGCTAAAGTATTGGGATTCTGTAAATGCATCATTTGTAAAACCTAGAAGAGATTTGCCAAAAGCAGAAGAATTTATTTTGCATCATGGAGATTTTTTAATAACTCAAATACAAAAATGTCGTCAAGCACTGAATTGGAAAAAAAAGACCAGTCGAGCAGAAAATGATATTAAAAATAGTATTAATTTTCACTCCTGCCTTCAATCTCGAGAAAATTGGTTGAATAAGGTTGAAGCTGATGCTACAATACGATATCAGAATGAAAGTCTTATGAACAAAGATGATTTGAATGGAAGTAATAATGACGAGACTCTTTCTAAAACAATAAATGATTTATCTAATATACCACATGAAAATAGTAGCATTGAATGTGACGAAACAGTAGTTATGACAAGAAACAGTAATACGAAATATAATAGACTCGATAAATCAGCAATACAATCCAGTGATATTTGTACGTATTCTTCTGAATATGCAAGGATTGAGTACGAACACAAATATACAGTGGAAGAATCACAGATGAATGACAAGATATCTGAAGTTATAAAAAGTGATAAACGAGACTTGATCATGCACTCTACTCCCAAAAATCATACTGCTAAGGTTGGCAAATATACGACAGCCTTCCCAGCTATTCGAGCATACCATAACAAACCCAGTCAAAAAATGTGACAAAAAAAGTAATACAAAATAAGAAACCAAATAAGGTTGACAAGAAACAGTATTATATTCAAAATGGCAGTATTTTTAATAGTATAGCAGAAGTAATTATTTAGGCCATTAACAATTTTCATCAATTTAAAGACTATTGTGTGGAGGCCACACAGATGTTATCAGAACTTGGTTTTCTAAAATGTTCCTTGGAGTATGCTGATACGGGCAATTTGGCTAATTTGTATAAATATCGATTATTGTTTTTGCGAGAAATTGGAATCATCAATGGAGACACCATTTGTTTCAGTGATAAACTGACTACATACTTTTCTAAGTTGATGAAAAATCACCCAAGTCTTGTGAAACAGAAAGACTGCATTCGTGGTTATAGCGATTTATGTTATGATTTCATGGTTGATACAATTCCAAATCCTAATACAATAGAAACCTGCTGCATATGTGGCCAAGCATTGATAGTGTTAGTTGAAGTAGGTAAGTATGTAGCATTTGATTACGAAACAAGAATAGAAAATTTTTTATATTTATTCAATCAAAGATAGTATTTCCATTAATGGCAAAAATTATTTGTTGGCTGGTGTTATTGGTCATACCATGTCAAATGCCAAAAACGACTTTGTGCATTACACTGCATATTGTCGACCGATTGTAGGTGCATAGAAAATCAAAGACACTTTTAATACAAAAACAGAGTACTTGAAAAAAAAAATCAAAAGTGAAAATAGCAATCATATTATATGTACAACAGGATTTGTAAGTATATCAAATTTGCAGACTCTTATGCAACCATCAGTTGCTAATTAATCTTAGATTTGTACCTTTGGTATAAAGCTGAGATCAATGCTTAATGAGAAAAAAACCTATATAATAAGAAAACTTCGATAGTTAAATTTATTTTGTAATTTTTGTATTTGGTATTACGTCAATGAATTTTGCGTTAACCGTGCACAATGTTTTACTTTTCTTTTACAAAACTACATATCTATCCCATGTACTAGGTTGAAATTCTAAGTATTCACAACAAAAAATAATCGAAAATAATCGTACTAACGCTTTAAAAAAAAGTCAATAAAAAAACTGTGCGTTAATCAATGCGCCAATCAACGTAATATACTGAAGGCCCAATCGATTCAAATTTAATAATTAATTTTAAGAATACTACTTCAAATACAAACCTATTACAGCATTAAAACCATCCTGAAGCTTACCAGTGGACGAGTTTCTTCTCTTTCGATATTTTCCTGTAGCTTTATCACGACTTTATTAAAAACCTATTGTTCTAGCCAGAAAAAAAAATTCTTTAACTTGCATTCTAAAACTGCTCATTTTCCTTGAATCATAGGGTTGCACCTCCCGGTAAGAAGGAGTTGATTGAAATGAATTGAAATGATTTCGAAAGTGTTCAAAACCGACATTGCTTTTAATTAGAAGTGTTGTGAATTTGAGCTAAATTGTGAACACTTCAATGCAGATCAATTGTGTAGAATTGAATTTATATTGAAATGTTGACAATTCTATGTCAAGGAAGGGATTAAATCGTCTTAGAGAATTAAACAGAATTAATTTGACTTCAAATCTATCACTCTC
>CAJFCO010017937.1:509-11830 GCA_904066015.1 Synergus gifuensis | reverse complement strand
ATATATATATATATATATATATATATATATATATATATATATATATATATATAGTCTAATTAATAATACATACATCAATCAATATAAATATATTTTATCAGGTAGGTGACGATGAATTAAGAAAACTAGTTTTTTGTGACTTTACTGACCCAAAAGCAGATGTTCGATTATATCAAGAAGTTGCAGACTTGGAAAACTTGCGTGGAATTGTAGAGACATATCTGATCGAGTACAATTCGATGACAAAAAAACCTATGAATTTGGTTCTTTTTAGGTAAAATGATCAACAATAATACAAAAAAAGTATAACATTAATGGAATATTAATGAAAAAAATTTAATTTTACTTGGTAAAAAACAACTACGTATATGATTAACAGGTTTGCAATTGAACATTTGTCAAGAATATCAAGAATCATCAAACAACCACGAAGCCATGCACTTCTAGTGGGTGTTGGTGGTTCTGGTAGACAATCACTGACCAGATTAGCATCCCATATTTGTGACTATGATGTTTTCCAAGTGGAAATAAGTAAACAGTATGGTATGCACGAATGGCACGAGGATATTAAATTAATTCTGAAAAGAACAACAGCTACTGAACTCCACTCTACTTTTCTTTTCACTGATACGCAAATCAAGGAAGAAAGCTTCTTGGAGGATATAAACAATATGTTGAATTCAGGAGAGGTATATTTGTAGATTTCGGTATATTCTACATACATATACAAGGATTTGTAATAATATTCTCATAAGAGATAAAATTTATTAGAAAAAGTCTTTATAACTCTTCAATTGAAGAATGTATTAATAAATTTGGCTTGTTTTAATAAATTAAATTATTTTATTTTAGGTACCTAATCTATTTAATCCTGATGAAAAAGCTGAAATCTGTGAAAAAATGCGACAAGTTGACCGTCAAAGGGAAAGATCAATGCAAACAGATGGAAGTCCCGTTGCTCTCTTTAATTTGTTTGTTCAACTGGCTCGTGAACAGTTACATATTGTTGTTGCTATGTCACCAATTGGTGATGGTTTTCGAAATAGGATCAGAAAGTTTCCAGCTCTTGTTAATTGTTGTACTATAGATTGGCTTCAGGTTAGTAGTGTATTATTTATTACTAACAAGTATAATAGTATCTACCAATTTAGAAGTCTACAGCAATGACGATGTATCGATAAAAATATTGAACATTCATTACCAAAATTAGCCCTGGCCTGAAGATGCTCTACTAGCTGTAGCTACAAGGTTCCTTAGTGAAGTTGAATTAACAGATCACGAGAAAACAGCTGGTATAGACATGTGTCAATTTTTCCACACCTCCACACAGAAATTAAGTCAAGAGTTCTTAGTCCGTCTTGGAAGACATACCTACGTTACACCTACTTCATACCTGGAAATGATAAATACATTTAAAGATTTGCTAAATAAAAAAAGAAGGTCGGAGTACTTTATTATTAGATTCTTAATTACATTAATCTTATTATAATATTATCGAGATTTTAATTTTATTATTTTTTTTAATAAAGTGAAATCCTATTGGCAAAAGCAAGATACGAAGGAGGTCTTGGAAGACTGGATGGAACCCAGCGCGAAGTTTCCGAAATGCAGAATACTTTAAAACAACTGCAGCCTCTTTTAGTTACAGCTGCTCAAGATGTTCAAAAAATTTTAGCTTCTGTTGAGAAGGAAAGTGCTGATGTAGCAGAAATAGAGAAAGTAGTGAAAGTTGATGAAGAAGCAGCTATGGTATAGAATATTCATATTTAATCTTTTTTTCACAACTATATATTTTAATATTGTTGTGTTTTGAATTGACTTTTTAAGTCTATATCTCTGTATAGGAAGTAGCAGCTAAAGCAGCTGAAATAAAAGCAGAATGTGATGCAAATTTATCAGATGCAATGCCAATTTTGCTCAGGGCTCAAGCAGCTCTAAATACTCTAACAGTAGCAGACATTGCTGTAGTTAAAGCTATGAAAAGTCCACCAGCTGGAGTCAAATTAGTCATGGAAAGTGTTTGCATTCTTAAGGTATTAAAAAATTCGTACAGAATCTGTACGACACAGATCAAAATTATATAAATAAATAAATAAATAAATAAATAAAGAGATAAATAAATAAATAAATAAAGAAAATAATTCAAGGAATATTAAAACCACTAGGAAATTAAACCTGAAAGGATACAACAACCAGATGGAAGAATGGGAGAAGACTATTGGAAAGTATCACTAAAGGTCCTGAGTGATGTAAAATTCCTGGATTCATTGATTAACTTTGATAAGGACAGCATTCCTGAACAAGTTATTGAGAAGATTAGGAAAAATTATTTAACAAATGTGAACTTTGACCCAGAGAAGATTAAAACTGCCTCAACAGCTTGTGAGGGTCTTTGTAGGTGGGTTTATGCCATTTCAGAATACGATAAAGTAGCGAAAGTCGTCGCACCAAAGAAGAAAGCTCTGGCTGAAGCGCAAGCTGTTTATAATGATGCGATGGAGAAGCTTAATGTTAAAAGGGAACAATTGCGTCAGATTCAGGTATAAAAGAGATTGATTTACATATATTAGATATTTTATAAATTATTATCTTTATGAATAGGAAAAATTGGCAGTATTGGAAGGTATATTGTCGAAGAAAAAAGCTGATTATCAAGAAATGATCGATAAAGTTAGCGATTGTGAACTGAAATTGAAACGAGCAGAAGAACTAATTGGTGGATTGGGGGGAGAATACGTTAGATGGTCTGAAACCGCTCAAGCCCTGGGCAAAAGGTATTTTAGTAGACTTTTCTTCAATTTGAAACACAATTAGTGGAAATTTTATGTCATATATGTAAATATAACACAAAATTGCTGAAATACATTAGGTACCATCGTCTAACTGGAGATGTCATCATAGCTTCTGGAATCGTTGCCTACTTAGGACCCTTCACAATGCCTTTTAGAGTTAAGCAAATAGAAGCTTGGGTTCAGCTTTGCTCTAATCTAAACGTAGTATGCACTCAAGATTTCCAATTACGAGATGTACTGGGTGATCCTGTTTTGATTAGATCCTGGAATATAGCCGGCTTACCAACAGATACATTTTCAGTTGACAATGGGATCATCGTAAAGTAATTTCGTAGAGATATATCTATTGATAATGACATAAAAATGAAATTCAAAAATGTTATTCAATAATTATATTTAAACTAAAATAGAAATGCAAGAAGATGGCCCCTGATGATAGACCCCCAGGGTCAAGCAAACAAGTGGGTCAAAAACATGGAGAAACAGAACAACATGAGTATCATCAGACTTATGCAAAATGACTATCCAAGAATCCTCGAAAATGCAATTCAATTTGGTCAACCGATATTATTAGAAAATATCGGACAGGAATTGGATGCTATGTTAGAGCCAGTACTAATGAAATTAACTTTCAAACAAGGTGGTGCTTTGTGTATAAAATTGGGTGAAGCTGTTGTAGAATACAACACTGATTTTAGGTAAATATTAAAATTCTTGAATAGCAAGCAAGAACTATATAAATTAAAAAAATAAATGTACTATACAAAGAGTATTTTAACGTAAATTATTTTGTTGATTCTGACAGATTTTATATAACAACAAAGTTAGGAAACCCACACTATCTGCCAGAAATTGCTGTTAAAGTAACACTCTTAAACTTTGTGATAACTCCCGATGGTTTAGAAGATCAACTACTAGGAATTGTTGTTGCAAGAGAGAGACCTGATCTAGAATCCGAGAAGAATTCTCTCATAATTCAAGGAGCTGCAAACAAAAAGTATTTCTGAAGAAAAATAAGTATAATATAGTTCAGGCGACAGAATCAAATCCAATTCAACAATATTGTTTTGTAGGCTTTTGAAAGAGACAGAGGATAAAATATTAGAAGTATTATCTGTAGCAGAAGGGAATATTCTGGAGGATGAGGAGGCAATTAATGTATTGACTTCCTCGAAGGTATTAAGTAACGACATACAAGTTAAGCAGGCTTCAGCTGAAGTTACAGAAAAGTCAATCGACGCGACCAGGTTGCAGTACCAACCTATTGCAGTTCATTCGACAGTTCTGTTTTTTACTACAGGTAGGTTTTATTTTTTTTTTATTTATTTTTTTTTTTACTACTGTCGGCCTGTAGTAAATATGAAATGGTTAAACCTGAAATTTTAATTCTAATTATAATACTAATTATAATCAATGATTTTATTTAGCAATTATAGCAAATATCGATCCTATGTATCAATACTCGTTGACCTGGTTCGTGAATCTCTTCAAAATGGCCATTGACAATACTGAACCACAGGAGAGCGTAGAAGCACGACTTAAAGACCTTATCAAATACTTCACCTACTCCCTCTACGTAAATATTTGTAGGTCCCTCTTCGAGAAAGACAAACTACTCTTCTCACTTTTACTAACTGTCAACCTGTTAGACAATCAGGGAAAGATCTCAAAACCACAGTGGATCTTTCTTTTAACTGGAGGCGTAGGTCTTGACAATCCTCACGATAATCCCACTCAATGGCTTCCAGTGAAATTATGGAATGAATTATGCAGACTCGACGACGTTGAAGGATTTAAAGTTGGTCTTAATTGACTTCTATGTCCAATACCCTTATTAAAAAATTAAGTACAATTAAAGAAAAAAATTTCCTTTAGGGAATCAGAATATCTTTTATCAACAATCTCGATCAATGGAAGAAACTTTTTGACACAAAGGAGCCGCAACTCGCATATTTTCCGGAACCTTTTCATGATTTATCCAAATTTCAGAGGATGTTAATTCTCAGATGCATTCGACCTGATAAAGTTGTTCCTGCGATTCAAGAATTTGTGGAAGGTTAGATTTAAAAAAGAAAAAATCGAGTAAAAGTATATATATATAGATTATTATATACATTATTTATATAAATAAAAAATGATCGTTTCAGCCGAAATGGGGGCAGAGTTTGTAGATCCACCGCCATTCGACTTGGGAGCTTCTTACAATGATTCAAACTGTTGCACTCCGTTAATATTTGTATTGACTCCTGGCGCAGATCCAGCTCAAGTTCTGCTTAAATTCGCCGATGATCAAGGCTTTGGAGCAAACAGACTACTTTCTCTATCTCTTGGTCAAGGTATTCTGATAAATTATAAAAATGGTAAAACTTACAAACACATATTTAAATTCAGATAACGAATACTTAAATTTCAATCTTAATTTTAGGCCAAGGGCCAATCGCAGTACAATTGATAAATGACGGTGTCAAATATGGAAACTGGGTCGTCCTTCAAAATTGTCATCTAGCGAAAAGTTGGATGAGCACGCTAGAGAAGATTTGTGAAGGTCTAATGCCTGATACAATTCATCCAGACTTTAGATTATGGTTGACAAGTTATCCAGCAGATCACTTTCCAGTCTCAGTTTTGCAAAATGGAATAAAAATGACAAACGAACCACCAAAAGGTCTGAGAGCTAACATAATCAGATCATACTTAAGCGATCCTATAAGTGACTCTGAGTTCTTTGAGTCTTGTAATCAGAGTGAGGCTTTCAAGAAGCTTCTCTACTCTTTATGCTTTTTCCATGCCATTGTACAAGAAAGGAGAAAATTCGGTCCTATTGGATGGAACACCCCCTACGAATTTAATGAAACTGATTTAAGAGTTAGTGTTCTACAATTGCATATGTTTCTGGATCAATATGATGATGTACAATTTGAGGCGTTAAAGTATCTTACTGGCGAGTGTAATTATGGAGGAAGAGTTACCGATGAGTGGGATCGAAGAACGTTGAATACTATTCTGGCAAAGTTTTATAACGAGTTGGTATTTTATATCGAAAATGGAAGACATACCTTCGAAAAAAATTGCTTTTTATAATTATCAATTTTTTTTTATTTTAGAAACATCATTCAAGATGAAACGTTTTACTTTGATGAGACATCTGAGGTCTACTATTGTCCAACGGCTAAGGAATACGAAGTGTATTTGGAATATAGTAGAAAATTACCATTGATAACTGCACCAAGTGTTTTCGGTATGAATGAAAATGCTGACATTATTAAAGACCAGCAAGAGACGGAGCTATTATTCTCATCACTTTTACTGACTCAGGTATAAACACACACACACACACACACACACACACACACACACACACACACACACACACACACACACACACACACACACACATTTGTATATTATATATACCGCTAGCGAAAGCTTCAATATGAAATTCATTTTGAACAAATCCGAAATTTTCCGAATCATTACGGAATTTGTAACCGAACCAAACAGTTTCATTACGATCCATAATCAAAAGGAAGATTTTAATCCGAATGAATCCGATCAATTCAAATGAATCAGAGTTAATCCGAACTTTCAATCCGATAAATCCTAATGAATCCGGTATCATATGGAATGACCGGCTTCATTCGAATTATAAGTTCGGTTTACTTTTGAAAGGGCCTAGGATTAATTCGGATTGTAAAATTCCTTTGCATTAAATTGGAATGAAACTGTTTGGTTCGAATACAAATTCAAGAATCAGAATGAGTTTCAATCGGATGACGTTTTTGTTAGGAACATATATGCATCAACTTTATACTCTTAAAATGAAAATAATTACTCTAGTTAATTTACCATGTCAAAGTTAAACCGTTTAATCGATTTCATGCTCTCAGGATCGTAAGGTAAGATTTTATTACAAGAGCAAATTATGAAATGTATAACATGGAAATTATTACCATGAAATTATTTTATATATCACTAAAAAAATTGATTCAATATTGTATATTTTGTTAATGCATATTAGGACCAATGGAATGTTAAGGTAGGAAAAATTGCTTTTTCTTGTTCCACATGAATAGAGTTGCATTAATAATCACTTTTTTCTATCCAGAGATAGATATTGCAGATAAATTTTCGTTCATGAAATTTTTAATAAAAACAATAAATCTAAATACTCATAAAATGCTGATTTGACATGAATTATAATACTAAATACTAGAAACTAATCATGGCTGACTTTTAAAGAAAGTTTACTAATATTGTATATAATAATTCGGAGTGGTTTAAAATGTCTTATTTTTTTATTACTTGAAACAGCAGATTACGGCTGACCTGAAATGGCACACATTACTTGAAAATTATTAGGGCTGGCATTAAAGGAGATATTCTATTTGAAAATAATTTGGGCTGACTTAAAATATCTACTACTAATACATAATATTAAAAGTCACTATCTGCTGTATCGAATAACATACTCTACTTGAAACTAGTTAAGGCTGAATTCAAAAGAACCATTCTACTGAAAAATCACTATAGGTCCGATATTCAAAGGACGTATACTAATTGAGAATGATTTTGGATTCCTATTTAGGAGACATCAACAGGAACTGGAGAGCTTTCGTTTGATGATGTAGTTTCAGGAGTGGCAACAGACATTCTGAGTAAACTACCAAAGGATTTTAATTTGATAGAAGCGCTTGAAAAGTATCCAACTTCTTATAACCAAAGTATGAATACAGTATTAGTTCAGGAAATGGGAAGATTTAACAAACTCTTGCAGTGCATAAGAAGTAGTCTTGTGAATCTAAAAAGGGCTATACGAGGTGAGGAAAAAAAATTCTTCAATAATATTTCTTTAAGGGAATGCAACAGTAATACATAATTAAATAATCTGTTTAAAAGGTCTTATTGTGATGTCCTTTGAACTTGAAGAATTATTTGGATCCATATTGACGGGTAAAATTCCTTCTCTCTGGAAACAAAATTCTTATCCATCTTTGAAACCTTTAGGGAGTTACGTCACAGATTTTCTCGAGCGCTTAAAATTCTTACAGGTACCGCATTATCATTTTTAATAACATAATTTAGCAAAATTTTAATATAGTAAGAAGAATTAACATTTATTTTGTAGATGTGGTATGAAAATGGACCTCCTAAAACTTTCTGGTTATCAGGATTCTATTTTACTCAAGCCTTCTTAACTGGCGCAAGGCAAAATTTTGCAAGAAAATACCACATTCCTATTGATCTTCTGGTTTATGATTTCGAAATACTCAAGGAAACAACATTTGAAACCCCACCAGAAGATGGAGTTTATGTATACGGGTTATTCCTAGATGGAGCAAGATTTAATTTGCAGAAAATGATATTGGATGAAAGTCTGTCTAAAGTTTTATACGACAGTATGCCTTACGTAAGTGTTACGTGAAAAAATATATGTATATAGTATAATAGGTAATATATAGAAATTTGCATAATGCCCGATAATTGATTATTTTCAGTTATGGCTTGTACCTATAAAAAAAGAAGAAATTAAAGAACGAAAAACTTATACTTGCCCACTGTATAAAACTAGTGAACGTCGAGGAGTTCTTTCTACAACGGGACATTCAACAAATTTTGTCATAGCAATGAGACTTCCAACGGAAAAATCGGCAGAACACTGGATTATTAGAGGCGTTGCTATGCTTTGTCAATTGACACAATAATGAGGAAATAATAAAAAATAAATTATTATTATTATATAATTTGACAGTTCAATCGAATAACATTATCAGGTTTTATAAGCCTTTTTTATAATAAACTTTTCAAATAAATATGAACGAATCCATACGAAATTTAATCAACTCAAGATATTAAATTTAAATTATCACAAAAAAACGAACAATATTAAATCATATATTTTATTAGACGGACAAAACTAGTTTGATAACGACTGTAGAATCAGACGTACAGTTTGCATGCGAGTGACTGGCATTAAATTCATATGACTATTAGCATAAGATATTAATAACACACATTGATGTGGCACCATGTCCCACTCAGATTATATCTTTGTAATCTTCATTGTACTGATCCATCACGGTGAGAAGAACATAAGTATAATTTTTGATATAATATACCGTTTCAGTTACTCTTTTTCATTCTTTTTCATCAGAACACGCGGCATCATCAACAGAAAAAATTTATGGTGGTCAACCTGCCCAGCCAGGGGAATTCCCCTATATGGTTTACGTGCAAAGAGATTCTGTTTTTAGTTGTGGAGGTGCAATCATAAGCAAAAGATACATTTTAACCACTGCATTTTGTGTTCATAATTATGTTCGTCGGCCATTTTCAAGTGTACATGTGGTGACCGGAACTATTAACCGGCGAAAGGGCGGAGAAATTCACAAAGTAAGACGAGGTACAATTCATCCTAAATTTCTTGAAAAATATCCCGAGGCAATACGTTTCGATGTTGGAATTATAACAGTGAGTAAAGCAATTTGAACACGGAACCTCATTTTAGAACAATAAAACATAATATAACTTTCTCGATGTGCAATGTTTGATGAAAGTATACAAATTTCAGTTGTGCGCAACAATGAAATTTAATCGTTATCAAAAACCTGTATATTTTCCGACCAAAGAAGTACGTGATGGCGAAGAAGCTGTTGTAACAGGTTGGGGTGTAACAGAAGCGAATCAATGGCCTGATATTTTGATGAAATTAAAAACCAAAGTGTACAGCAGTGAAAACTGTACCAAGGCATTTAATCAAGAACCCTTCGATGATGAGAGTCGAATATGCACAATAAGTGAGAAAGGAAAAGGCCACTGTTTAGTGAGTTTCTTTTTCACACGGCCGAAAATATCATCATAGATAATACTAGTTGTTAATAATTGATGTCTTGCAGGGCGATACTGGCGGTCCATTGGTTGTGAATGGAGAGGTAGTAGGACTTTCTTCATTAACTTATGCTCAATGTGGAAGTGGACGCTATGATATGTATTCCTATATCTATCCATGTTTAGATTATATTTCAAGAGAAGCAAACCCAGATACCTGTAAAGCTGTTACAACACCTTCGAAATTTACAACAGTAAGAACCATGACAAAAAAGCCGGATTGAAAACTATGCAAAACAATAGCATTTTGCGAAATTGTAGGTCGTATGTATAAATGTATAAAATGGTATAAAAAATGAAAAAAAACCCACATTCTACTTTGGTTTTCTACATTCTGCTAATTATTCAATCTACGCATATCCACCCCATTTACGGATCTATACGCCCCAAGAGGCCCTTTGCGACCCCCACCTAAAAACCGGCCAAAATCGCGAAAAAATACATTATTTTACTCCATTTACCCACACACCACCAAAATACTCCCCATTTATCATTCCAACCCATTTTCTCTCAAAAAGCAACCCAAAACCAAACCCTTTACGGACGTACAGACCAAAAACATGCAAAAATCAACCAATTTCCGAATTCAATAGGTATACCAGGCCAAATTGACCAAAAAAACACCATATTTACGCGCCTCCAGCCCAAAAACAGCCTAAATTGACCAAAAAACACCCATCTCCTTGGGCGGATTAAAATCCTTCGGGGCCCGGTGCTTAAATTAACGACGAGGTCCCTTTAAGGCGAGAGATTTTAGGAAAAAGAGCATATGCGTTCACATTCTAGAGGATATTTTTATGTAATTAAATGCACTTCAATTATAACAAATTAAAATTTATTAACAGGTAAATAATACATTCGATAATGTTTAAGCTAATTATCATAAACCTTAAATTCAATATTCTTTTTTATACAGCTGAAGACAGTTACATAAACAAATTTTTTTTAGCATTTATAATTAATATTTCGTCAGATTCCATTTGAAATTATATCCTTTATTATTTTTTTCTGTATAACAAGGTTATTTTACTGCATATTATGTTTTTTCCTTGGGCAACTGGGGGCCCCCCCCCACTATTGCGGGGCCCGGTGCTTCAGAACCAACAAGCCCCCCCCCATGATCCAGCACTGCCCATGTGCCGTTAAGGTTCCAATTCTCCAATTATTTCATTCATTACCCACCCTTAATCAATCCTCTATTTCATAACCCTCCCAACCTTTGCCTTGAAAACAACGATTATTCTCAATTTTTTTCCAATTTTTCTTTTTTTCTTTTTTTTTTTTTTCATATTTCCATCATTTTTCGATTATTTCCCTTTACCTATCTCTTTTACAATCACTCCCTTTACCAAAAAACACCCCCTATACGTTTTCAAATCACCTAACAGGCTAAAACGACTGAATTTGTCACACTTACGAAAATCCATAATTACCTATTCAAATGCCAACCTCAATACTTTCCCAAATATTAGAAAACTTTATTTTTACCCTTTTGCACCACATTTGCCCCCAGCCAGAGAAACATGCCCAATTTGCACCCCATTTACCCCCAACCCGAGAAAAAGGCCCAATTTGCACCCCATTTGCCGCCGACCAACCAACCCGAGAAAAAGGGCCCAATTTGCACCCCATTTGCCGCCGACC
>CAJFCO010017936.1:27493-71683 GCA_904066015.1 Synergus gifuensis | reverse complement strand
AGAGAGAGAGAGAGAGAGAGAGAGAGAGAGAGAGAGAGAGAGAATAATTGTTTACCACATAAAGTGCGAAGAAAGAATTTAATGTGAGTACATATCGTGCAATAAAAAAATAAGATAAAAATACCTTCTTGTTTTTTTTAAAAACGAAGATATATATTTTCATTTTATTCTACTTAGAGCAAAAGTATCGATCCGATGTGAAACATACAGCCAATTTTCTATTGCAAGGAACATATATATCGATTTAAGAATTGTAAATAATTATATGTTTCAGTTTCTCCAGAACAGTAAGTTCCAACGGAAGGTTCTCGAGCTTCTCCTTTCCTTCATTTTTCCCCCTCTCTCAGCACTTCACGGTGAATTCTCCTTTTCTCATTTCACGCTGATGAATAGCGCGAGGCTCGAGCGTCCTTCGAGTCCCCTCGGCTTCGTCCACCTGGAAACCAAGGAGACTCGACACATTAAAGTATATAATATTATACATGTATCACTGTTTCCAGAACGTGGTATTTTTCAACCCCCATCACGTTACGGTATATGTATTACCTACTTATCTTTTATCATTAGTGCAAGAATTTTTGTGTAAAAAACTCGATCGATGCTTTTAGTATTAACTAAAAAACCGTGAAAAACAGTCTAGTAAAATTACCGTTGTAAACTGGAACTGGACGAGCTCTTTGAAAACAAACCTCAACTCATTTTTATTTATTCCAAGATGCATAATTGCAAATTAAGTTTTCAGTGGACATTCGCATTTATTTTCATTATCATTTTTCAAGAATCTTGTGAAGGTTCAAAATGGGTAAATGGCTTCTTTCAAAGCAGAAAAGATAATTTCCGTCCTTTTCATGTGATAATCATGACTGATTGTGAAGCTGAGACTCATTAATTGTTAACAGTTGCAAATAAAATCGTTCAAGAAATCACAACTGACATTCCGAGTAGAGTGATTCACTTTTCAGAAGAGATCCCTCGGAACTTTCGATCTTTAGTAGCGAGCAGAAGTATCCATGAAACTATACTGTTTCTGACAATCCAAGTTGAGAAAACAAATACAAAGATTCCATTAGAGTTTGTAATGGATGTATCTGGACCATTTTCTCATCCAAGATGTTTGATGATCATCCTGCTTGAGGGAAAAAGTATTAACCGAGAAGAATTTCTTCGCTTTGGATGGTCAAAAAACTTTTTGGACTTGGCGATCTTAGAAGTAGTAATGGAAAGGGATTCGGATCGAAATCTACTTTTAGATCATCATCAAAGTATCGCAGTGATACATGAATTTAATTCTTTTAATCAGAGTTACTCCAGAAAAGCGTACACGAAAGAACAATCGATTTTTTCGAACAAATTGAAGGACTTGAAAAGAATCGAAATGAAAGTGGGCTCGTATCCATACCCACCGATATTAAACTTGACTCGAACAGTTTCTGACTATCCTCTTAAAGTTTCTGGTCCAGATGCGAACAACCTCAGAGTTCTCTCAAAGGTATTAAATTTCAGAATTTCGGAAGTTCTCTGCAAAGGTTTATATTATGGGTATACCAGTATATGCGAAAGAAATAAAACGTCTGGTTTAATAAGCCAGCTTGTGCGCAACGAAATTCAGGTTCTAAGAAATCAACCACCTCTGACCTCCCAATGCATCGAATATCCATTCACAATTGTATTTCTTGATAGAAGACATAGTTTCTTGCCTTTGGTACCAATTTTAAAAACGACGAAGATGGAACTCTCCTACACGAAAACATCGTTTTACATGGGATTATTAACATGCTTACTTGTGACCTTCATCTGGCTAATCCTCCGCTTTCTGAGATTCGACAATCAGTTCTGGTGTTTACTGCACTTGGTAGAAATATTGCTTGGAGTTCCAGTTCCCCGAGATGTAAGAAAATGTTCGGATCGACTTGCTTTGTCTTTTATACTCATTGGATTTTGGCTTTTCTCAACTACGTTTTTCTCAATCTTGACGGACATCAAGTTAGAAAAAAAGTCCGAGGAAAAACTGAATTCATTGATGGATTTAGAGGCGTCAAACATAACACTATTCTTGACTCGAAATTTTCGGAATGCCTTATTAAGAAGAGAGTACAGCGACATCTTACAGTTCTCGTTACCGGATACACAATTTCATTTGTTACATTTCTTGGAGAGTTATTTGTGGAATTTTTTCACAAGCGAACTGGTTTCAAGATATCAGTTTGCTAGGAAGAGAAAGATGGGCAAATGACAAACATTCCAGTGCGGAGAAACGAGATTGAAGGAACATTGTCCGGAAGCTGCAGAATATAGTAATAAAATGTATAGTGGACTAGAACTTTATTTTTAATATTATAATTTGTAGATGTTATCATGATCTGTTGATCACGGCAATGATCAACATCTGAGATTGATCCTAACCTCTTGGGGTCGAAATAACCCCGGATTCGGATTCAGCGACCCCAATAATGTCTAAGAGTAGAACTTTTTTCCAATTGCATGGTTTTCTCAATTTTGACATTTGGATGACCTTTATCCCGAACTGATGGGGAAAAAATGACCCTGGATTCGGATTTAGCGATTCCAAAAACATTTTTAATATAGTAGTTCACGCCAATTCACAGATTTTTTCTCATGTTGACCTTCACCTGACCTTGAACCTGACCTGATGTGGTCAAACTGACCCTGAATTTGAATTCAGTGACTCTAGTAACATCTGAAAGTAGAGATTTTCTCCGAACCAATTTTTTTTCTTCATTTTGACTTTCAATTGACCTTGATCCTAATCGGATTCGGTTTCAGTGATGTCAAAAATGTACGACGGCTAGCTCAGGTGGCAGACAATTTTTGTTTATGGAACTGTGTAATTAAATCTTTTGCAATTGCCTTAAATAGTCAAATACTTAAAAAAAAGGATTTTTATAATTTTAAAAATATTTTTGAGTTTATTTTATAACTTTAAAATAAAATTATGTTTTTCCATTACATATTTAAAATTGAGGTTTTTTGAGGTTAAGTCCAAAACATCATAAAAGTGGAAAATCCAACAGATGTAGCTTCGATCAAGTTGGCTGGTTTTTGCATTACGTAATGTTGTTTACAAATTAAAAATTAAAAAAAAAATTATTATATGTAAAAATAAGAACTATTGTGCCTAATAATTCTAAAAAATTCATGGAAATATGTAGTTTAATATCAATAAAATATAATTTTAGGATGTATAATTAAACAACAAAATATTCAAAAACTCAATTACAAAAGTACGTAGAGAAAATATTAATATTTTTACAAAATTCATATAGAATTTATAAACACTATCATGAACTTCAGAATTTGTCTTTTTGATAAATAATTTTAATAGTAATATAACTTCTAGTCATAAAATTTTCCACGATAAACATTTTAAAGCGGTAGGTATATAAAAATGTGAATTTTTATCATATCTACTTTTTGGCTTTTTAGTGCCTACTAGTTCGGATGTTATTTTCCTCTTATCAGTAATGTTACAAAATTTCTGTAAATTATTTTGGAAACCTGTTCCAAAAGAACTTCCTCCAGGAGAACTTCATCCAGAAAAACTTCCTCCAGAAAAACTTCCTCCAGAAAAACTTCCTCCAGAAGAACTTCCTCCAGAATAACCCGCTCCAGAAAAACTTCCTCCAGAAGAACTTCCTCCAGAAAAACTTCCTCCAGAATAACCCGCTCCAGAAGAATTCGCTCCACCTGTTGATGTATAACCAGTTTTTGTGGATGATTGACCACCATGACCAAACAATTTTTTTTTAATCTTTTCGTATGCCTTTTGAGCTTCTTGGTTAGGGTGGCGAGCTAAATGATAAATTTTCCTGTTGATTTTGTTATTTTTGAACTTTTCTTTCATTCTAGGAAAGAGACCTGGCTTTTCTTGTCCTGCTCCACGTCCTCCAGTTTGTTCTCCATGTCCTCCAGTTTGTCCTTCATATCCTCCAGCTTGTCCTTCATATCCTCCAGTTTGTCCTCCAGATCCTCCACCAAATCCTTCCTGTGCTGAACTGAATTCTACAAACAAAAAATAAATACTTATGAAAATGAGTCCAAAAAATTATAAACATTATTTATTATACCATTTAAAAATATCAATTTCCTATATCACTTGTAATTTTCACTTCTTTGTTTTAGTTTTTTAAATTCAATAGTTTGGTCAAGTGAATAAAAAATATAACTCATGCTTACCAAAAAAATTGAATAAAACCACACAGGCAAGAAAGAGAATAGCAACGAACTTCATTTTCACTAAATGAAGAAAGATACGTTTAGAATTCCTGAATAACAAATGTTACATTTTTTGTATGCCACTCGCTAATATATATATACATATATACCAACGGTTATCATAAATTTATTTCGATTTTTGTTGAATGTGTCAGAATCGAATAACTTCATAATGTGTTTACAAGTCACGATTTTTTAAATAAAGTTATTTTATTATACTGAATAGTTTCCGAAGACTTAATTTTATGATTTCTTACCAAACATCGTACTAATGTCATTTCACATAAACATACTTATATTTTTTACATTATTTTTTAAACATTAAGACTGATGGAATTTGAAAGAAAAAGCTGTAAAAAAAACTATTAAAATCTATGGAGAAGCACACATCTATCAGCTGTATTTGAACTCGAGATTTTGAAGGCACAAAAGGGCAAATTTAAAGTTTTTTGGTAGCGTCAAAGGGAAAGAAGACTTGAACAAACAGCTCTTGCTCACCATTTTTTCAAAAAATCACTGTTGTAGTCCCAAAAGAGCACGATATTATTTCACACCAAAAAAGGCGGACATTTTAACTCGCATGATACAAGTGACAGTGATCTCGAAGTTGTTTTCCTGCGCGCGCTACGCACGTTGCCGCTGGAAAAATGTTGCCATTAGCTGTAATCTGGCGCGCGATTCAAAATCCAAAAAATAAATTAATTCAATTTTGAATCACGCGCTAAATTTTGACTAATGGCAACATTTCTATAGCGGTTAGTCAACGTGTGCTGCACGCGCAGGGGGCCTACTTCGAGATCACTTTCAACTTGCATCATGCGAGTTTAAATGTCCACCCTTTTTGATGTGAAATAATCTCGCGCTCTTATGAGACTACAACAGTGATTTTTTGAAAAACTGGTGAGCAAGCGGTGTTTGCTCAGGTCTTCTTTCCCTTTGGTGCTACCAAAAAACTCTAAATTTGCCCTTTTGTTCCTTCAAAATCTCGAGTTCAAATCCAGCTTCTTCTTCTTCTTCTACTTCTTCGTTGGCGCTATATTCGCTTTTTAAGCTTTATACATTCGGTCATGACCAGGTTGTTGGGAGTGTGAACTCCGCAAGATCTGTAACATGAGAGACCTGGCATGTAGGAAATAGCCAGACTGCAGAATGGCTATGTTCCCCCTGCCATTACCACAGTCTCAATAGCACGGCTCAGCGTCAATATTCGACGCTGAAAAGCTAGATAGCCCGGGTTCGATTCCCGACATTTGAAAAATCTCTCCTTTCCATGTGTTTAAGGCAAGGTCCGTTCACATCGCCTTACTGATAAGTCCAGTGAACGGACCTGGGACGAAACTTAGAAGAAAGAAGACATAGATGGCTTAACGCCATACTACGTAGGCAACATAATATTCCTACATTGGTGACCCCTACGCTGCTCCGCTACTCCTCTGTTCCTCCCACACAATCACACCAGGTTAGGTCTCAACGAACCGAACTGGTGGACGACATCCACACACCCTCTCATTTTCAAACGGAGCCGAGGTTTTGAAGGTTTACTCGGAGACTTTACGCTCTCTCAACTAGAGTTGCTCCCCTTTCTCAAATTTGGGTCATCAAGCGGCATTTGAGGTTCAGGGCACGCAGTCAACGGGGCGGAAAACGAACACGCACACACACTTATCTTTCCTATACCTCTTCTTCTAGCATTCTCGATTGACGATTCGAACGATGCTGTGAACCACGGATGCATCGACACATCTGTGTTTTACCAGTGTCTTCGACCAATCACATCATCGAAATGTTTCCAAAGTTTCGTTCCTTGTTCCCGCCTCTTCCATCAGCTACCAACAGGTCACTTGGGGGGGAGTATTGTAGGGAATAGCCAGACTGCAGGATGGCTATGTTCCCCTACCATTACCACCGTCTCAATAGCACGGCTCAGTGTCAATGTTCGACACTGATAAGCTAGACAGCTCGCGTTTGATTCCCGGCATCTGAAAAATCTCTCCTTTCCATGTGTCTAAGGCAAGGTCCGTTCACATCGCCTTACTGATGAGTCCAGTGAACGGACCTGGGACGAAACATAGAAGAGAGAAGACATAGATGGCTTAACGCCATACTACGTAGGCAACACCTTATTCCTACAGGCAGGGCTCTACTGCGCCATCTCGGGGTAGATCGCTCAGTGAGCCCAGATTTCCGACTTAATATGGCAGTAGCGGCGGCAATTTGAAAACTACGTAAGCCAGCGGCCGCGAGCGGCAGGAGTCCTCGAATAGGGGAGCTCCCCCCGCCCGGAGGCAACTATTCGTAAGAGGGGTGAGGGTTTATATTTTAAGATTGGCTTTATGTAAGAATTTAAAAATATGAGAAGCAATTTTATCTGACAGGTTGACTAAGATTTGGTATATACAAAATGGGGGAGGGCATTTCAAGATTTTGGTTAGGGCTTTGATTAAGTCTGGTCTATATAGGCATCAAATCTGGGGCAGGCCCAGAAAATATGGTCTAGATCTTCATCGATATTAGGCTCGCATGGGCAACCACTAGAGGGAATAATGTTTTTGCGAGCGAGGCTCGCATTTAATGAGTAGTGATTACTTCTAATTCGACAAATAGAGACTGTCCAGCTACTAGGAGCACTAAATGACTCATTTCCGGGACTCGATCCCGGATTGCCTAGTGGTCGGGAGAAAATAGTCATTGTGTGGCTATTCCCTACAATTTAACGGTTATAGGCGACATCTATCGTAGCCACAGAACCCTAAGATAAAATAATTGATGATGCCACATTACTTGTAGATAGTTTTCAGATAATTAAATTTAGAAATTAAAGAACCCAGATAACAATACCTGCGACACACGTCACCCGCATTGTGTGATTCTCATGCAATGCGTGTGAGAACGCGTTACCGATTTTCGAAAAACTCATTTTTTGGAAAATATTTATTTAAAAAAGACTCGTTGTTGATATGAAAAAATCAATCGAACCATCCGAAAGGTTATTAAATAACCTTTCGAATGACCTATTGTTGGTCGAATTTCAGTTCATAGAGTCACGACAATCCATCGAAAAGGAGTTGGTACATCAAATTCGAGCCATCTTCTCTAATATTTTTTAGCTTTTTAAAATGCGCGCCAATAGCAACCAATCATATACCGAGCCCGTCACATGTACATACAATAAAGTACATGGTTCCGTTTGGGGCCACTGCGACCGAATAACGCTAAGAAATATCCGTTCACACCTCATTTTTCCAAGTCGTCGTAAATGTATTTAAAAAGTTTTTCATTGGCGGGAACTTTAAAATGTTATTTTTTAAAATAAATTTAAATTAAATATCTATAATAGTAAAATCACTTTTTTGTTAGTAATAGTGAATTACTTAATATTCTTATTATTAACAAAAAAGGGCAGCGATATTACGAAAGAGTTTTAGCAGTTTTAGAATTTGCATCACAGTCCTAACCTAAAGAAGTGCAAACAAAATTTTGCATGCGTTTGCATGTTTGTTTAAAGAAACGGTTTTATTATTGTAATTTAAGGTAATTATTGTAATTATTGTACCTGCACTTATTTATAAATTGTTTATATAATCATCGAAATTTTAATAATAAATATCAACATTTAATTCTACTTATATGAAACTACAATAAGTGCAGCACAATAATTACCGTAAATTACAATAATTAAACCGATTCTTTAAACAAACATCCAAACGCATTATGCAAAATGTTGTATGCATTTCTTTAAGTTAGGACTGTTATGCAAATTCTAAAACTCTTTTGCAATGCGGAATATATCCTAGCGTACGTTATTCGGTAGACCACTGAAATACAAAAGGTGTCATGGCGTCTTTAGATTGCTCTCTATTAGATTACAAATTTCATATTGCTGTCAGGTGGCTAGGTTAGTATAATTTTAGAGACTGTGAGCTCCGAATCTTGTACTGTGGAGAACTTTTAAGTTTTGTCTTTTCATTGATTAGAGTTGCTCAATTTATATACATCTATACTGTAAAATAATGACAAAGTATATAACTTTAATATTATATTAAATCCTAAATACGCAGTGCACTAAATACAGTAATAATATAATTTGTACTTTAAAATCAGATTTTACGTAAGAACACCGTCAACAGAAACATATGGCAAGAGACGGTGAAGTGTTATCGGAAACGTTCCGTAATAACCGAGTCAATTATTTCGTTGAAAATATTTCAGTTATTCAATTTGGGATACTTATTTTCCACTTAATTGCTTTTTATTTCATTGTGAGGAATATTATTAAGATACCAAAAAATGGAACGAATTACTACCTCCTGAGTTTCACATTTGGAATAATTGCATTTAATACTGGTAAAATTATATCTTTATTTTATATTTCTGATTTATAAGGTAAGCGATTTTTTTCCACAGAATATAAGACATTTTTTTTTCACGTGTAAATTTTTTGAATAAGGAAAACTAATATAATTGTATATTCATATATCCTAAAGAGAAAAAAATTATTTAATTGTTACAAATACATGAGTGGAAATTTGTTTAAATAGTAACAAAAATTGCAATTTTTTGTAATTTATTGTTATTATATTTCGTAAAGACAAGAAATTATAAAATTCTCGATTTTAAATACATATTTCCGGAGTTGAAAATTCCCGAAATTTTTGTTTAAAATTTATTTCAAAACTTTTGTTCCAGATTTCTCTTAAAAATTTTGAAAAATTGTTTTGCAAATAAATTTTAAATAAAAATTTCGGGAATTTTAAATGTCAGGAAATTTCAATGTCGGAAATATTTAACTTCGGCAATTTTATAATTTCGGGAATTTGAAATTTCGATAACTTCCAATTTTGCGAATTTTAAATGTCGGTATTACTATTTTCTTTCGGGAATTTTCTAATTCAGAAATTTTCATTTATTGGGAATTTTCAACTTCGAGAATTATAAATTTCGATGATTTTTAATTTCAAAAATTTTAAATTTCTCTAAATCTTCACGATCCCTGAAATTTTACAGTCACAGATATAATTATTATTTTAGATATAGGGAATTATTTTTAAATTGTCCCAAGATTTTATATGACTCGATTGCCTTCATATGTTCAGAATTTTTTTGCCTAAATAATGGTAGTTTACCCCCCCCCCTTACTCATGGACTTTTGTTTGAATCCCTTTAAACTATAAAGGGTGGAATTTTCACCCTTAACGACGTTAAGGGTGATTTGAATTTTTGATGAATGTTTTCCAAGGGATTTTTTATGTCCTTTTTTAACGCCCTTTCATTCTATTATATCCATTTTTTATTATTTTTCCACTTTTATAAACAAATGACTGAATTAAACTTTATTTAAATTTTTCTATCAAAAGGACACTTTTCATTTTTTTTAAAACTAATTTTAAAAGAAAGCTGGGTTTTGTTACAAGAAAATCTTATGATGACAATGAGCTAGCTGGTAGTATCGGAAAGGAATTTTTGAAATTTTTGAAATTTTTGAAAAACAAATTGCTGTGTTAATAAATATGGAGGAAAAATAGGAAATTTAAAATAATTTTTTTTTTCTTATTAAAGCGCAAACAATGAAAATATTCCATAAATCATTAAAAAAGCATGCGTAAATATTCACCAAATGTAAATAATTTGTTTAATTAACATAACGTTTGCTGTAAATAAATTTTATAAACAAATATGTGGCTTTACCGTTTTTTTATCAGTAATACTTTTTTCTTATTAAAAACAAAAGAAATTAACGAAGAGCACTACATAATAAAAAAATTTGAAGAATGTCAACATTTATAATTATTAGAAACAAAATATGTGAAAATATCTTCAAAATTTACATTTTTCGTTGAAAAAAAAGTTTTTTGCAACACATGCATGAAAATGGCCACATTCCGTGTCCATAAAGCGTGCGGAAAATTCCAGATTCCTCTACTCTGAGAATAGCGTGCGGGAATGTAACATTCCCGCACTGAATCATTTACGAGCGCTTGTGAGTTAGTCGAGAATTAATACTCACACGGCATGTGGCGCTATCACGCGGCGTATCCGGACAACTCAACTGAGGAATTTTCCTTACGCTTTATGGACACGGAATGTGGCTTTTTTCATGCATTTTTTGCAAAAAATATTGTGTGTGACATGTGCTCGAAGTTGAACATTCTACTCGTGTGGAATGTTCAACTTTCCACACTTGTAACACAAATAGCTATTGTTTCAATCACAGACAGGATACTAACTGCAATTGTTGTTAACAAATAACATAAACAAATTGTCGAAATATGCATTTTGCAATCGAAGAAAAAATTTTTTTCTTTATCTTTCAGTACCGCTAAAGGTGCAGAGACATTAAATTGTTATAAATGTTTTACGATTTACGGAATAAGTATTTTCATGGTTTGCACTTTAATAAAAAAAAAAATACCTAATAATTTGAAATTTTCGATACTTTTAGTCGGCCTATTGTTTTTATAGGATATTGTTGTAAAAAAACCAAGCTTTCTTTTAAAATTACACTCGAATCTCCCAATATCGACGAAATCCAGACCAGATGCTTTCCCAATATCGACGAAATTCCTCTTCTCAAATGGCACATCAATTGCGCATGCGTTATATTAATTGCGCATGCGTATTGCACATAAATAATGATTCTTAGCATTTTAAATTGCGCGCGAATAGCAACCAATCAGATTCCGAGCACGCAACTCATGCGCAGTGTATCCAGTGATATTTAAGGTAACTGTTGGTCGTTAATGAGAAAGGAATGCGGTCGATATTGGGAGATTGTCGATATTGGGTAGGTCGATATTGGGAGATTCGAGTGTAGTTTTAAGAAAATCGAAAGTGTCTTTAATAGAAAAACTTAAATAAACATTTTATTCAGTAATTTTATTCAGTAATCAGGCAATTGAGACATAAAAATAAATGAAATTTTAAATTTAACTCAAAATTTTGGATCAGTTGAGTGATAATGCCCTATATGTGTTTCAGCTGTCTTTGAGAGAGACTTCCATCAAAATTTAAAATATGATTGGGATTTTAGGGACACTCCTATTGGATGCAAATTATTTTCCATTCTCACGAAGTAAGTTTTAGACATATATATACAGGGTGTTTCACGAACTCTCTGTATACTTGTTCCTACGAAATCTATAGCAAAAACTAAGTCGAAAAGTCGGATAAAAAAATGCTTAAAAATGCGGAGTTCGAAACTACAGAGTATTAAAGTTAACCAATTAGGAGCACGTTTTAAGCCGCCATGAATTCATGGTTATTTGTGAACATGTGTGTGTGTCTTGTTCAAATCTCGTTCGTTCGCTACCATCTTCACGTCAGTGAGTTTTAAATTCCCAAAGCAACGTGAAATTGGTAGTGAACGAACGAGATTTGAACAAGACACACACACATGCTCACAAATAACCACACGGAAAAAATTTGTCGCTTAAAAAGTCATCGACTTTGTGTAATACTCGTGGATATGTCAGAAAGTCGATTAAATGTTATGAAACTCATTATTCAAGAACATAATAGATATTCGTCTGAAATATATACAAAAGTTGAGAAAAATTTAAAACGTAAATTCGAAAGTTTAAGTTACAGTCGCAGAAAATTTAAAACCCTGTGGGTTTTATCAAACAGATTTTATATTCTTTAAGGATGACGTCCCATCATTGCGTTTTGCGTTGCGTCATAATGAGAGTAAAAGAGAAAAAAATATACTTCTGTCTTTTTCTCTCTCATTATGACGCAACGCAAAACGCAATCATGGGACGCCACCCTAAGCCAGTTGTCGAAGGCGTTCCCAATATTAACCAAATTCCTTTTCTCAAATGTCACATCAATTGCGCATGCGTATTGCACTTAAAATAATATTTTTTATCATTTCAAACTGCGCGCCAATAGAAACCAATCAGACTTCGGAGCGCAAAGCATGCAGAGCAGTGCTGCCAGATTGCGCGATTTATCGCGAATTGGGCTACTTTGGGTACTTTGGTCGAGATTCGCGACATTTTGCAATTGGTTGCAATCTGACGCGTGATTTAAAATCGATTTGAATTAATTCGATTTTGAATCGCACGGGCGTAAAATTTTGACCAATGTCAATAGGAGAATTTTTCCAGAGGTATAAGCGGTATAAGAGACAGAGGTCAGAGACTGATAGCTTCGAGTCTATCAGTCGAACAGATCTGTTCCGACTGTTACTCTTCAGTTCACTGTTCAGTCATCAGTGTTCACTTTACGGTCATTCACGGTTCATTTCACTGTCATTCGGTTCTCCATACTTCAAACGCTTTAAATTTAAACGCAAACGACGCTGATGTGATTCTGATCCAGAACTGAATCCAGAAAACTGAATCTAGAACTGAATCCAAAACTGAATCCAGAACTGGATTCTGATATGATTTTAACTAATCCAAAGTTAAATTACTTAAATTTAAATTAATTAAATTTAAACTTGAGCAGATTTGCGCGACTGAGGCGCACCCAAGTTGCAACTTGCTCAACTAGGGATCTGGCAACACTGATGCGGAGTGGTATCAAGTGTGATTTTATGTCCATGGTGGTTAATATTGAGAACGGAATGCGGTTAATATCGGGAACGTGTTAATATTGGGAACGTCGAGTGTAGGCAGAATTATTCGTGTGCATAAAAATGAGAGCATTTGATGATTCGATAATATGAATAAAAGGAGCGTAATAAAAGTCTAAATCGTCTAGTACCCGATTGATGAATCGCTGGAAGGTTTGCGCATAATTCCGCGAACCGAAGTGCATACGTATATACACTTTTTTCCCGTAAACTGGCCAGCCTCAGGGGTAGGCGGCCAGTTCGCGAATGCAATTAAAATCCATGTATCTCGAGACGCTCGTGGGGACGCAGAATCAGTGAAGCGTGAAAAGGACCAGTTCACGTGCTGCAAATTTATGGGAGACGAGTGTAAATTCAAATATACCAAAAGGTATGGTAATTTCTGTTTTTTCCAAAACCTCTGGCGCGACTGGAATTTTATTATAAGCTCTTACCACATCTATTGTAACTATCGGGTACTGTCCGAGCGTAAAAAGCACGATAATCGCTACATGGTAGCATTCCTTTATCCTTATTGGCCGCCATGTGCAGGAGTGAAGCCCAGGGGCTCTTCGATGATCGAATGATAATCTGCTGAATCTTCAAGTCAAATTCGATTTTCACAAATTTATACCGATCGGGTGCAAGCCGTCATGGTCTGCAAAATTCTAGTGCTCTGGGTGTGGTCTTGATGTAATATTTCACATCATGTTTTTAGGGATCTTTGCCGAAATCTGGGGGCTTTGTCACTTCAGGAAATTCTGCCAGAATTTTGTTCAGTCCGCTTTTTAACTTTTTTTTAATAACAAATTAAATAAAGTCAATTTTATTTTTCTACGTACGTTGCTATTGCATTTTTTTTACTTATCCTTCACACCATACAATGATTTAAAATATATAAAAACTTTTTCTCCTCAGTTTATCATATGATGTAGCAAATAAAATAGATTTATTTATTTCAAAAGGTAATGAAATAGATAAGTAATATGATAATAAACGGATATAGCAAGTATGTCTGTGCAATACATATTGTGGTGGTAGGATTCTCTTTAGATACCTAGGTAGAAAATACCAGACCATAACTCTTATCGCTGACCTTACAAAAAGAATCATACTTCGAACCCTGTGATACTTATGAAGTCAGTCGAGGAAAAAAATTACCACAAGGTGAAAATCAGAACATTTTTTACAGAATTATGCAGAGTATTTGAGATTGTATTTAAACATCCTTCAAATTCAGTACAGATATACTTTAATTATTATTGCATGTTGCGATAAAATAATTCAAAATGTTCTTCAGATTTAAATTAGTAATCCATTTGTTTATTTCAATTTTTATAAACAATTCAAACGGTCCCTTTAATGGAACAAATTTCATCAATCGCATTCTTACACAAGTGCAGAAAGAGACTTATTCCTACTATCATATCCTCCTACTCATTGACAACAACCTTGCCAACCATAGTACATCAGCTGAAGAAATCTTACGAAAAATTCAACTGAAAATTCCAAGCAATGTCATCAATATAGAGAATGTTACATCGGTACATCCAGTGAGATCAAAATGGCCATCCTGCTCCAATCTTGGATCAACAACTTTATTCATCACAATTCAGTCTGAAAAAGATAATTTGCACAGTTTACAACTATCTTTAAAGGAATTCTTCCTCAAAGTATCATCGAAAGTAGCTCGTCCAAAATGCTTAATGATTGTCTCACTCGGAGAAGGTAGACTTCGATACGAAAAATTGCTTGGGAGAATGTGGTCCAAACAAATCTTGGACTTCACGATTCTTGAGATCAGAGAAACTTGCAACAGATCCAATAAGTACTGGAATAATTGTCGAATGATTGCTACAGTGCATTATTTCAATCCATTCTCAGAGATCTACGTCCAAAGAAAGTTCTCGACGAAGCAATTCCTTTTTCCTGACAAATTGCAGAATCTGCACGGATTCGATATGAAGGTGGGTTCTTTCAATTACCCTCCTTTCCTTTACGTACAGCGCAATGCTTCTAAATATCCTGTCGATTTTTATGGGCCAGAAGCTTCGACTGTGAAAGTTTTATCAAAAAAATTGAATTTTAGGATTTCAGAGGTTCCTTCTGAGAAGGAATGGTGGGGAAATATAGATTGTAATGCAGTTAACTCAACTGGCTTAGCTAAACAGATTCAGCAGCATAAAATTAAATTTATCACTAACTTTGGGACAAAACTATCTAATTGCGGTGTTGAATTCAGTATAGCTATAAAGACAGAACGATACTGTGTATTGACACCTATTTTATCAACAACAACTCTATCCATCTCTTATAAAGCGAATTTTTTATACATAATCCTGGCCGTGTTCGTAATTTCGATGTTGATGCACATCTTGAAATTTGAAGAAGAAGTTTGGCCATGGGAAAGTATACTTCAAGTGATGCTTGGATTGACAGTGCCTCGTGAACCACAGAGGAATTCTGAAAGGATAGTATTTGTCTTCCTTCTCATCGGATTCTATATATATTCTTCTGACATCTATAGCGTCTTGACAAACGTGGAATTTGTGACGAAAACTGAGCTGAAAATCGATACTCTGGAAGAATTAAATAAATCTCAACTCACACACACAATGGTGCCGGTTTATAAACGTATGCTCAATGAAAGTAGCACTTCCATAATTGAAACTTTGTTAAAAAAATCGACGACAGTTTCTTCTCATAAAGAATGTATAAAATTTCTGGTGAAGTTCAAAAATGTATCTTGCTTCTTGAGAGAACATATAGCGGAAATTGCAATGCAAAAGTTCAGAAATGAAAATGGTGGTCCCATTTTTAATATTGTAAAGGAATCATTAGGAATGTTTAGTTTATATTTAGCTTTTGTGACAAAATGTCCGTACATTCCTGCTGCTGACAAGATATTATTAATTATATATTATTAATATTATTTCTGATAATTATCAGAGTCTGGACTAGTCGATCAGTGGACAAGGAATTAGCCGATTTGCATCCCAAAACGCTATCCCTTTCTATCTCTCAGTCTATCTCTGTGTCTGGTAATATCTATCTCTTCCTATCCCTCAGTCTATCTCTGTGCAGAAAAAATTTTAATTTCTTTCTATTCCTAAATCTATCTCCTTTGCCAGAGATTATCTCTTTCTATCCCTACGGTTATCTTTCCCTTATTAACTTATTAATTTTAATATTTTAACATGTATATTAATTTTATAAATACAATGTTTTGTACAATAATATTATTCTAATCTTACCCTTACTCATATAACACTGAAAAATCTGCATCCATAGGGACGCGAACCTGTGCGCATCGAGTCCGTAGTCCAGCGCTTAATCCACTGAGCTAACGAATGATTTAGAAATTATGTTGTAAAAACCAATATCACTCATCTAATCCAGCGCTATCCCAATCTATCTCTTATATTTATCAAACTCTATCTTTTTCAATCTTTTTGTCAATCATCAGAATCACTAAACTCTTTCCTTTAAACTCCTCATTTTTAACCTCATTTCTAAGCTGTAATATAAATTTTAATTTGAAGAAAAAAATTCTTAAAAAAAAGGTGAAAACTCTCGTACTAACCCCTTAAATTTAAGCCCTCGTACAATGTAGAGGAATCATTAGATTATATATTTTTATTGTTTATCAAATTTTATAGAAATTTAATTTTAAAAAAAGCCCAAGAAATTTTAAAAAATATTCATTATTTCCAAAATTATTGATATTTTCATAAAACTTTGTGATTTGACGTATTTTGTAATATCTTATTAAAAAAATCAAACAATATCTACGACATCCTGGGTTAATTTTAAGCGGAATTTTGATAGCTTTTAACTTATTGGAAAGAAGAAATTTAATTTTTGATGTAATTAAATCTAAGAGAATTTAAAAAATAATTGCAAACTTTTCTTTAATGAAATATTTGAGCCGAAATGAAATAGACAAGGAAGGATTTGAATATGAAAGAGTTAAGCTGAGACTAAGAAGAAGACATTGAAAGAGATAGGTTTAGAACTAGGTTGGGATACAAATTAAGGGATTGAAGCACATAGGAGTGAATTTAGATTTACAAGGAGATAGAAAGAGATATATGGGGATCGGTGAGAGTTTGAAAGGGATAGAAAAGTGGTGATTAAAAGAGATAGGAGAGAATTTTGATTGACAATATGATAGCGAGGTATAAATGAGAATAGGCATGAGATAGAAAGGAATAGAGAAGTATGGATTGAAAGAGATGGGAATGAATTGACTTTGATAAGGAAATAGAAAGGGATAGACAAGAATAGGCGGGAGATAGGAAGGAATAGAGAAGTGGGGATTGAAGGAGATAAGAGCGATTTTGAGTAACAAGGAGATAGAAAGAGATGGACTGTAATAGGCAGGAGATAAATAGAGATAGAGAAGTGCGGATTCAAAGAGATAGAGCAAACTTTGATTGAAAAGGAGATAGAAAGAGATAGACGGGGACAGACAATAGGTTGAAAGAGGTAGAGAAGTAGGTATTGAAAGAGATAGGCGGGGATGTTGATAAGCAAGAGATAAAAAGGAATAGAAGAGAGGAGATTCAAAGAGATAGAGCAAACTTTGATTGAAAAGGAAATAGAAAGAGATATACGGGGATAGACAATAGGTTGAAAGAGGTAGATAAGTGAGGATTGAGAGAGATAGACGTGGATGTAGATAAGAAAGAGATAAAAGGGCATAGAAAAGTGGAGATTCAAAAAGATAGGCATGGATGTGGATTAATATGAAGATAAAAAGAGATAGGCGGGTATAAGCGAAAGGTAGAAGTGGATAAACAATCTTTATCCCTTTCTATCTTAGGCATAGAAAGAGATAGAAATGGATGGGACTAATTATACAGCTTGCGTTTGTTTTGGGCATTGGACATCTAACTTCGGTTCTCGTTTTCATCGGAGAAGTACTAATTCAATATGTCGAAAATTATATTTATCGATGCGTAAATTTTTTCATTCGAGGGAGTATATTTTAAGGCAACTATGTTCATTGAGACTTCATTTCAAGCAGTAATCTATGCAAATAGAATGCGCGAAACTATATACATATAGAGGAGCCATTAGTGGTAGGGATCGACGCTTAACGATGGTCCCTGAGCGCATTGCATTTTCATCACGGACAAATCTACATTTACAAAAGTGCAAATACAAACTCTTCGCGGCCAGAGCCGGATTAAAATAATCGATTTCCCAGAGCTGAACAATTTTTCGAGCCCGTCCCTCCTTATTAATAATTAGTTTGTATTAATGATGGCAGATGGAGACACTAGTAAATTCTCTGTAAAGAATGCATATAGATATAATTTTCTCATCGAGTTTCCCATCAATAAGTTTATATACTGTGCGTCCGCTAGTGGAAAAGATGCAACTTATCCCCACTCTCCGTCTTACGTAGCGACGCCATACTGTCTCGTACACTTTGGGTCGAGAAGCAGTGGAGTGAAGACGTGCGTACAACTCTGGTGCGTACAATGCAACAAGGAATAAAGACTGTTAAACATATGTGTAGTTGTGAACTTTATACTCCTTCTGAGTTAGCCAATTATATTAATTAATAGGACAATCCATCTTTCCTATATCTCCATATTTCTGATATAATATGTAACGTGATCGATCTCGACTGATCACGAAACTACGTCTCGACAATCTTAAAAGTTTAATTACTTTATTTCGAAGAAACTCAAATTTATATCGCGCCAGCTATTTATGTTTCGGCATAAATAGCGATGAGTTCCTTTCCCTGAAAAACCTAAAAAGAAGAACAACTAGCTCATAAACAATCTCAAGGTCATGGGTGTTAAATAAGCATAACGGAAATGAAATCGAGACCAAATTTCATACGAGAAACAATTTGGTTTATTTAACAGACAGAAATCAAAAATGGAATCAATCGAATTATTTTAACCAATAATGAATTTTGTAATCAGAAGTTCAAATATATTACATAATATAATCGCACAGCGTCACAATTACATAGTTATGTAATTACGTAACTCGAATTTAAAGAAATTAGTTAGTTCGTGATACAATAAAATAAGAATTTAGTTTGTAATACTCGTTTAATGAGTCAAAATGGAGAATTGAATTGAAGATTCAATTCTCAAATAACGAACGAAAATCTGATAGGCACGTTACGTAACGTTACAACCGTATAAGATGTCGTTAAACGGACACTGAATTTAATATAAAATTGAGATAAATGAACTCAAAGTTTTAAATAATCAAGGTAGAACATAAGCAAAACACGACAAAATTAAATGTGAGCACTCCCGAAATGGTCTAAATGAAATCAAAGGTCATCAAATAAAGAAAGTGGTCAAGCATGGCAAAGCGGCTCCAAAACCACATTTGAAATCACTGGACTTGCTACTTTGCTATGCTTGCCAGAACAAAAGGAAACTATACCTCAGCCATTATAAGAATCCGGAAAAAGGTCCAAAAATCAAATGAAAAGCCGAAATTCTGATTAGCCCTTTTTCCTTTACAATAATTCCTCGGAAACACACAAAAGGCTTCTTGCCCACAGGACTACCAGAAAGAGAGTGTTAAGAACGAGAGTCAAGGCGGAAGTTCGTTGACAGAGAGCGGAAGTCAGTCAGCCGCCATCCTGGGATGTGAATTCATTATAGCCAATCGCAGAAATTATCCAAGTCATGTGAATAGTGACGTAATTCAAAAAAGTCTTGTCATTAGTCACCAATATGGTTAGTCATGCAGTAATGCGCCCTGCACTTGCACTTAGAAATGTTTATGACGAGTCACGGAATGACTGAGAATTCACTAAAAGTGTCTCTAAAATTCCGAAATAACATGTGGATGATTGATTAATAGAATGTTGGACTGTCCTGGGTTCCAAGTAGAAAATTTAGAATTTGTCAGACGCGCGGGGTTCCGCGCGTCACAGCTGTCTACTGAGGCGGCAAATTCGCGGCCTGAGGTGACGGGCTATGGCGTCTGGCGGGAGTACTAACAATATTTGAATTAGCGACATTCTTCCTTCCTTCTTAATCGGTCAATGAAACATCCTTTCTTCAATATAAATCCAAGTCCTTGGTTTCCTTAACATCCTTCTTTGGTCGGAATGGCTCGAGGTTTACATAAAAAAAAGTACATTCAAAAACAGTTTGGATTTATTCTATATTTTCAAGAGTGCTCCGAAATTTCGTGGTATGGCTCTCTTTCTGGTTGTGAATATCGGACTACGCGAGTCAAAACAACTATTGTCTCCGGTGCCAGCTAACTATATCTTTTGGAGGCCCCTTGAAAAGCGAGGCCCAGGGCTGCAGACCAAGACGATTTGCAAAAGAGCGGTATAAACTGACGAAAACCGAATTTGACTTGATGATAAAACAGGGTATCATCCGACCATCGATTTTGGATTCTCATTATGAAAAAATAATATCAATTAAGACGTCAATGGATTACACTTGAATCAACTTTATGTAAGTGATTTTCTAAACTAGATCTTTAGTTTGTTGATTATTATGTACAATTTTCATATCAGACGTAATTTTAAATGTCACTATTAAGGACATATATATATAGTGAAAGAGATTTCACGAAATACGACTAATGCCGGTAAAGTTCTGATAAAGTCTTAACATTCGTATTGAATATAATCACGGATCAGTATTTTAAAATGTTTCTATTTAGAAAATTATAGAAAGAACACGTGTAAGAGAGGTACAGAATTAAATACTTAGAATAAACCTTAGCGAAAGCTTTAGATTGAATATCATTCCGAATCAATCCGAAATTTATATCCGAACCAAACAGTTTCATTCCGATGTAATCTGTAGGAAGTTTTCAATCTGAATTAATCTGAAGTCCATTCAAAATCAATCTCAATGAATCCGTCAATCCGAATTAAGCAGAATTAATCCGAATAAATCCGGTCAAATTAAAAAAAACTGAAGGGAAGTGAGAGTGAAGTGAAGTTACGTAATCGACACTCTGATAGACCAGACTTACTTGTATTGAAAGTTCGGATTAATTTTTATTAGTTCGAATTAAAGGTTCGGATTGCTCTTGAATGGGTTTCGGATTAATTCGAATTGAAAACTTTTTTTGGATTAGATTGGAATGAAATTGTTTTGTTCAGATACAAATTCCGGAATGATTCGGATTGATTCAGAATGAATTTCAATCCGAAGCTTTAACTAGAGAAATTTTTTCGTGCAAAACTTACAACATTTGTAGAGTTTTCTTTTAAAGTCTTTTAATGCTCCAAAATTGAATACAATAATGTAGGATTGATACAATATAAGGGAGGTTATGATCTCATCGTCACAGTGAGGTTAAGCAAAGGTAAATTAGGAGAACTTGGAAATATTTTCTTAAAAGAGAAAATACTTCTAAGTCATTGACAGATGAGAGTAGAATACCCAGGCGACGAAAGAAAAGAATGAAGATGCTCGCCAAAAACGATTCATATTATTGCTTTTCGAGAAAATTATCTGAGACTGATTTTTCTTTTTATTTGTCATTTTTGGATCCTTAACTGAAGTCAGAAAAACAAATATTTTTAAAAATGTATACATAAATATTAAAGTCCACTTTTTTATAGGATAGATGTCATCTCCTTGGTAACCGTCTTCGCATTATTAATAAACTGGATTTTTAAATTTTCATTTTCCTGGACTGCGAAACGAAACATTGAATTGTATTTCTCACTTTTTATGATTTTTATAATTTGGGGATTGAGCTTAATGAACGTAATTCCGGAAATAAGAATTCTCAATGTAGAATATGGTATTTTAATCTAAAATTTTCATCACCTTAATAATTATTAGCATTTTTTGAAAAAAAAATATTTAATATGTTATAAAAGTTTTAGGAAACAATATCCTCCATTGTGATTCTGATGAATTGAAGCCAATATTCAATTTGAGTACCTATGAACTGATGACTCTGGTATTTCCAATTTGTGAAATACTCGGATTGGTCTATTGTTATATTTTCGTAGTGATCATAAAAACGAATATAAATATTAAAAAAAAAGAATCTGGTTCACCTGATGCTCAGCTACTAAAATGTCGAAAGAAAACTTGTTTTATCTTGGGTGAGTCTTTAATTATATGTACACATATAAGTTTTTCCATTTACTGATATAATAATCATTATTTTGGTACATATTTTTCTCAATAAAAATGATCGAAATAGAAAAATTCTCAACATTTGAAAATTGCAGGATTGTAAAATTTTCAACACAAATTTGTTTGGAAATTGATCAAAGTATTTTACAAATTATTTAGAAACAAAAAAGTTTTTCACTTTATAGTTTCGGGAATTTAATAATATAGAGAATTTTATGTTTCAATAATTTTTTTTTTAAGAATTTTACAGCGTTAACATTTTACATTTTTCGGGAAAAAATATTGTCCCATTATTTGTATAACGTTACCAAATGTTATAATTTTCATCTTGCTTTTACAGTTGTCATGACAGCAACATTTTTCTTTTATCTACTTATCAAATCGATTGGTCACTTGTATGGACGAAGAATAGAAAATTACAATGAAGAACCTAGGATCTCGTTGATAAATATTTTGCACTGGTTACCGTTAGAAGTACTTCTACCATTTTTGGTCATTTTTACAGCAATCATGTGTCCAATGTTGTGCATCACGATGAGTCACAGCTCAAACAAGTTATCATATTTAGAGCGTGTATATGAATATTCTCCTGTTCCAATATACACAATAGATGTGAAACATTCTTAGTATAATATATATTTACGGATTATATTATTCAAAATATTTATATATTAAACATGTACATTTTGTAAATATGAAAGTTATTTTTTTTTTTTGTGATAAAGATATTAAATCTAACATGGCCATAATTTTAAACGCAAATTAATTTCTATTTCTTCCATGTGATATACGCCCATGCACATAAACCAAACAACATTACTAACTCGGAAAACAACTTAAATAAACAGAAATTGAATAAGAATAAAAATAAAATAGTTTAGAGGAGAGAAAAAAAAAATCTTCGCCTCGAAATACTCAGACTTACGTCTGAATACGGCGCGGCGAAGATACTTACCACTTACACCGTGAGTGTAGCAGAGTGGGGTTGCGGGCAAGCGCAGAGATCGAGAAAATGTATCTCGCGCATCTCCCTCCATCCGGCTCTACCAACACTCGCTGCCTTCCACCCAGCCCTTGGGCATTAAAAGGGCGCGCTCGATTCAAAACCAGCAGATTGGTTGGGGCTGGTTGTCAGCCAATAACTAACTAGACGTAGACGGTTGCCGCTCTAGGCTTTAGCTCTAAACACCTCGGATCGGCTGCCGCGCTGAACTCTGGGTGCATCGTCTACGATTTGGACTAGTTGCCATCAGTCCTCGACTCGCTTGATATAGGAGAATAACCGATCCTAGGACCCCGCTCTAAACATCCACGACCGACTAATCTATGTAATCTAATGAATTATCTACTTATAACGACTCCGGCTATCCGTCATAGATCCTACTAGACTGTATCCCATAAAAATAATATTTCATTCCATGAGCTTTGACGAGAAAATGAATTTTTTTTGATGAAATATTCATTTTCAGAAACGGAGCAAATGTAGACAGAGCAGACGAATTGCGATAAAGAGATAGTAAATGTCAGACGCACTCGTATTTATGAATTATTTCACGCACAACATCGACACTGAACGAAAAATCAATGAAATACAGAAAGTTTAAAATTGATATTCTTTCGAATTCCAACACGAAATTCGCGATTCATTGGCACACAAAACTGTAATTTACGCTAAAGTTTGGGAAAGAGTATTATGAAAGTTTGACAGGAAAGAGATACACAATTTAACACAATGAGCAGACCGCGCCGTACCCAAAACTGCGTAATGGTCATTTCATGTACTAAAAATTGTGGTAAAGTTGACAGACACACTCTCTCGGTAATTATCATTTTTTTCAAATTATGTTAGATTGGGAATGAAATCACGAACTCAGTCCCTATTGGAAATTCCCACATGGGGACCTTTAAGGATCCCCCAGGGGAATACATATGGGTTCTTTTATTAATTCGTACGAGAAAAATGGGACACGAAATGAGATAGGAATCTATGAGGGAACCTACATCGGAACTTATGTGAAAACCCATATGAAATCCTATGTATTTTCTTTTGAATGTGAAGTAAGTATAATTTTGATAAGTAATTTTGAAGTAAGTAATTCAAAAGAAAATACATAAAATCCCGTATGAATTCCAACATAAGTTCCCACATAGGTTCCTATCTCATTTCGTGTCCCAATTTTCTCATACGCATTAATAAAGGAACCCATGTGGTTTCCCATATGAGTTCCCATGTGGAATCCTTAAAGGGTCCCTACGTGGAGATTTCCAATAGGGACGTTATGAGATGGTATATACTGCAAAAATTTGATGAAACTATAAACACTTATACATTATAAATTGACAAATAATAGTACAAGTTGTAAAATAATTCCGTGTCTGTCAACTTTACCACAATTTTTAGTACATGAAATGGCCGTTACGCATTTTTGGGTACGGTGTGGTCTGCTCATTGTGTTCAATTGTATCTCTTTCCTGTCAAACTTTCATAATGCTCTTTCCCGAACTCTAACGTAAATTACAGTTTTTTGTGCCAATGAATTGCAAATTTCATGTTAAAATTTGAAAGAATATGAAGTTCAAACTTTCTGTATTTCATTGATTTTTCGTTCAGTGTCGGTGTTGTTCCTTAAATAATTCATAAATACAAGTGCGTCTGACATTTACTATCTCTTTCTCGCAATTCATCTGCTCTGTCTACATTTGCTCCGTTTCTGAAAATGAATATTTCATAAAAAAATATTCATTTTCTCGTCGAAGCTCATGGAATGAAATATTATTTTTGTGACGTCCGAGATAAGAGACGCACTTACCTTTATTATATTATAAGATCGTTCCTCGTTTTCTATCCGGTAACAAAGTGAGATAATAGAATTATCACGCCGTGCTACTAGAGTCGGGGATGAGGATAACTGAACAGAGCGAATTAGTTTACAATCTAAATAATTATTCAATAACATTTACAGAAAATGGGGAGGTTTACAATATTTTTATGTCAAGAGAAAAAGACCCTTGTCAGGAATCTTTAGAGCAGCATGAAAAAGGTTGATAACGTTAAGAGCATGTAAATGGGGTTAAATATGATTATGAAATAGGGGACTTACAGTTTAGCCTTGCGGCTGGAATCCTTCAAAGATCAGGTGCTATTTTCCCTGGTATCCTTGAGAATGAACGTCACTGGACCTGGGAGAACGTCTGCGTTAATGACGGCCGAGTTGGTGAACTTCAGCGTTGGTTGCGGCTGAATTGGAGAACTCCGCTGATTGAAGTTGTATTGGACTGGTAGCGGACTCAGGACTGGTAGTGGACTCAAGACTGGTAGCGAACTCGAGACTGGTAGCGGACTCAAGACTCCGCTGGGTAGCCGTCTAAATAGGCTCACGTACAGGACTAATTTCCTGGGACACAAAGACACTCGGATTTAGAGACACAAAGACACTTGAATTTACTTGGATTTAGACACTCGAATTTAGGGACACAAAGACAAGTGTCTTAGTGTCTTGACTTAAATCCAAGTGGATTCACTTGGATTTTACTTGGATTTATCATTTGAGAATAACGGGGATTCTCGGGAACTTGTATCAACGATACGGATTGGTTGACGAGCCTACTGATTAGGACGTAGGACCGGATTCGCGTCGAACTACGAACGGGCAGAGATTCGTTCTGAATGTGGAATCGTGTTGGAAGTCGAAAATTACTAGATTGAAGACTGGTTGAAGATCACGACGACCGCGGGTTGAAAATCTCGACGAAGACTGACGGGTTGGTTGCCACGGCGAAGACTAACTAGGAGTGACTGGTTGGTAATCACGACGAAGACTGACGACGACTGACGGATTGGTAGCAACGACGAAGACTGACCACGACTGATGAATTGGTTGCCACGACGAAGACTGACGACAACTGACGGATTGGTAGCCACGACGAAGACTGGTTGAAACCGCGGATACCTTCCTTCTTACATGACTTTTTTGAGGAGGCGAAAATAGGGGTAGACACCTTAGGGTCCATGGTGACGCACTTGGTTTTTAGTGTTAAGTGACCAATGGCGAAGAACACGTGTAATCTCTTGTCAGGTGAAGAACAGATCGATACTATTTTATTAATAAAAGTTCGGAGACAAACTCGGAGACAACCTGAGTGGTTAGAATATGGTTTCAATTTGTTGATTGCATTTGGGTTCAACCTTTCAGTTCTTTGACCCACTGACAAGGTATCGGATCAATAGTCGAATGCTCGAATTCTTATATCTTAAGATGAATACAATGTTAATAATTTATTATAATAAGTGACGTGACGTCACATTCTTATGGGACTACAGTAAACATAAGACCCTACATATTTAGTAAGTTGTTTCCACATATCCCATAAAACCTTTTTCTAAAATATATACGCGCACAGGGCTGCACTTAGAATCGTTTTGAAAAATTTCTATTTTCACGGATTTCTAAGTCCGTTTATCCAACGCCTTCGAAAATATCTCATTTTTGAATGATTTTTTTCTCCATGTCCTAATTTCCTAATTTTCTCTATGTTCTTATTGTCCAAAAAGGTCACTCATTATCAAAATCATGACACGGAACTTAACTTCGAAGGTATTCTATTGAAAATTCGATAACTTAGAAGTTAATTTCACAGCAAGGACTTTAATATTAGTTCACCTATGACCGACTATGTATTTAAACACATATTGTATACATATCTTGCGAATAATTTTCAAGTTTCGAGAATCAATGAGTCACTTAATTCATTCGTTTCATAATAAGCTTTCGACTTTATCGGTCGAACTAAAAAATACACGAAGTTATGTCTCTAAATAAAATAAATTTGAAGATACTTATCTATTTATTCTGAAAAAAACGGCAAGGTAAAATAAATAATTCGTTCTAGTAACTGCGAAAGAGCACTATTTATTTGAGCATTCAAACTATTGATTTTTTTAATATACTCAAATAGATCCCCAGTAGAAACTCTACTATGTTTATGACTAACAATAAAAGGAAGGAAAAGACACTTTTTATTATTTATTCGGATATATGATTATTACTTTACAAGCCTAATTCTTGAAAAAATAGGTTGAACGTGTTTTATATAAAAACACAGGTACACGAAGAAACTCTAGTACGAGCGGTTAGTGTTAAAATAAAAATACTTTTTACAGCACTAGCCACAGTTTTCAACACATTCTCCGCGCGTGAATCCATATGAGCCACTTTTTCTAATGGATGCTAATACAAGTGCTATGAAAAAGATTTTTATTTTAACCCTAACCATTCGTGGCAGATTTTCTCCATGCAGAAGTCGTTAGACCATTTATAAAAAATTTCCTGTTTCGAGCCGTTCAGTAAATACGAAGTTAGTTGAGTGAAAAATATGGCACAACGTGGAAGTGCTACAGTTGTCAATCGACATGCTCAAATTTTAAAAAATTGAATGTAATTGGATATTAATCCCGTCACAAAAAGTCAAGTGATAGTTATTTTTTGAATAAACATTAAAGTATAAATAAACTTATGCGCTAAATAATGTAGTACATAAATAAATTACGTAGTAAAACCAATTCCGTGCTACTTGACCAGAAAAGTCTATAAAGTTTATCATGTTTCGATAAGGAAATTCAATATGATTATCAGATTCCAATTAGTAATACATTTGTTCATTTCGACTTTTATAGACACTTCCTACGGTGTCTTCAGTAAAACAACTTTCTTCAATAGCATTCTTACACAGGTTCAGAAAGAGTCATATATGTACCATACTGTTCTCTTGCTAATTGAAAACAACCCTGTCAACCATAGTGAATGATATAGAGAATGATACTTCGGCACATCCAGTTTGGTCAAAATGGCCATCCTACTCAGATCTTGGATCAACAATTTTATTCATTACAATTCAGTCTGAAAAAGATAATTTGCACAGTTTACAACTATCTTTAAAGGAATTCTTCCTCAAAGTATCACCGAAGGTAGCTCGTCCAAAATGCTTAATGATTGTCTCACTCGGAGAAGGTAGACTTCGGTACGAAAAATTGCTTGGGAGAATGTGGTCCAAACAAATCTTAGACTTCACGATTCTTGAGATCAGAGAAACTTGCAACAGATCCAATAAGTACTGGAATAATTGTCGAATGATTGCTAGAGTGCATTATTTCAATCCATTCTCAGAGATCTACATCCAAAGAAAGTTCTCGACAAAGCGACTCCTTTTTCCTGACAAATTGCAGAATCTGCATGGATTCGAGATGAAAGTAGGTTCTTTCAATTACCCTCCTTTCCTTTACGTAAAGCGCAATGCTTCTAAATATCCTGTCTATGTTTATGGGCCAGAAGCTTCGACTGTGAAAGTTTTATCAAAAAAACTGAATTTTAGGATTTCAGAGGTTCCCTCTGAGAAGGAATGGTGGGGAAATATAGACTGTAATGCAGTTAACTCGACTGGCTTAGCTAAACAGATTCAGGAGCATAACATTGAATTTATCACTAACTTTGGGACAAAACTATCTAATTGCGTTGTTGAACACAGTATAACTATAAAGACAGAACGATACTGTGTGTTGATACCTATTTTATCAACAACAATTCTATCGATCTCTTAAAGCAAATTTTTTATACATAATCCTGGCCGTGTTCGTAATTTCGATGTTGATGCACATCTTGAAATTTGAAGAAGAAGTTTGGCGATGGGAAAGTATACTTCAAGTGATGCTGGGATTGACAGTGCCTCGTGAACCTCAGAGGAATTCTGAAAGGATAGTATTTGTCTTCCTTCTCATCGGATTCTATATATATTCTTCTGACATCTATAGCGTCTTGACAAACGTAGAATTTGTGACGAAGACTTAACTGAAAATCGATACTCTGGAAGAATTAAGTAGAGTAGACTGGGTACGGTTGTGACAATTTTCATTTGATTGCCTATAATTTTGTCAGTATGTCAGCTAGGTGGATGAAAGGAATTTTTTAGTGTGAAATGTACATTTGTCTACGAATAAATACTAAAATTTTGTACCTAAGTATAAAGTTTATTTATAGGTACAAATTAGAAAAAAAGAAAAATGTCACAACCGACCACACCCTAGGGGCGGTTGTGACAGTGCTTGGGGTAGGTAGTGACAGGTTCAAAGACACCAAAATGGTCAGAAATACTCTTATTCTTCGTCCGATGACGATGGTGATTTCTTCCTTTTCTTTGTTTTGTTTTTCCCTTTTCCTTTGTCTTTTTCTTTTGGTTCATTAAGATTTTTCTTTATTTTCTTCGCCTTCAATCGTTTTTGTTTTTCCTCATATTTTTGCCTGACTGCATCTTTTTCAGGCGTGTCTGTATAAATGGTCGACTTTTTGGTTCTGGAACATCGTGTTTTTCTTTTTCCAGCTTTCGGGAAAGGCCGAACAATTTCAGGTGAAAAAACAGATGATGTGGTTGAGGATAACGCAATTGGCTGAACATTGCTTGAATTTGGAATTGAAGATTCGCTCAATAAGGAAGCTGAATCTGGCGGTGTTTCATCGTTAGGTCCAGGATTGTTTTCTCCAGAGTCAAGGTTAGGTGTCTCCATTACAAAAGATGGTTCTGTACAATAAGTCTCTCCAGTGTCAGGGATTGGTCTATCTATTACAATTGATGGTGTTATACGATTGTTCTCTTCAGTATCAGGGTTTGGTCTGTCCGTTACAAAAGACGGGGCAAAGTGGAACAGATTCTGATTATACGGATAAATACCAGCTTTGGAAAAACCAGCCTGAATATTCGCTTGTGTGAAAGCCAGAGGCATTGCAGTTTTGATAATACCTGGTATATTGTATATTGTCATTGTTTTTCCAGGATGACTGCGCATCCATGAACCACAAGCAGTGTTAATAGCTTTTTTTAAGGGTCCAAAGACAGATCAATCCAAGGGCTGCAGTTTGTGCGAGCAGTGTGGAGGAAATGAAAGCAAAGTGATTCCATTTTCTTTACAAAAATCGAATGTATTAATATGGATATGTGAGGAATGGTTATCCAGCACTAGCAACACTCTATGCGTTGGAGAAGCATTAGAGTATTTCTTAAAATGTTCAAGAAATACTAGGAACGATGCATTTTGCATCCATCCTGAAGGATTTGCAGTCCCAATCGATCCTACTGAATCACTAATCAGAGGGCTGTGATGACGTTCCCGCTTATTTCGCCTTGGTCACTTCGAGTTGAGTCGAGTTCGTCTGCTCCACAGATACATTTTGTATCACGTGACCACTACTTATAGCGCGCACTATTCAAAACACGGAAAAAAAATTGGCACTAAAATTAAACAACAATGACTACAATTCTTTTTTATAGCTACACTGAACTAAAGTTTGCATTATGTAACTTGTTCTGCTTCTCCGCATACATATATATCTTTTAAAAATATGAAAATAATGTGTATATTGATTTTGTTAAGCGGAAATTTATATAAGTTCTTCTTTCAGTCACGTACATTAATTTTTAGTTACACGTAACTTAATCTCACTTTCCACGCGCAGATACCTTACATTTCAGGCATAAGTAAATTAATTTCATTCAATTTACCAAAAACTTAAATTTCAGTTACAAGTGTACATTAAAAATGCTTGAAAATTAAAGAATTTTCTAACAGTGTAGATTTCGGGGTGGACCAACCTTGACTACATTTTTTTTAGATAATATTATTTTTCTTTTAGTAGAAGTAATCTTTTTCTAGGTCACAAAATTTGTAATATTTTAATCTAACTTTTGTACTATATTGAAGAACCTACTGAAATTATTTTTTAACAAAAGGTATTGGACAAGAGTCAACCCTGACGACATTCCCCTATATCAATCATTTATACTCTTCTTGACATCCGAGATAAGGACTTAGCACTTAGCTTAATTATTTATTAGATTGCACCTCATTTTTTATCCGACTTAAACGAGGCAATTATAATTATATTAATATTGCAACGAACGCCGAAGCAGGGACGAGGATAACTGATCAGAGACTTTTTATTATCTAGACATTTATTCATAACAAATTACAAGCGGTGAGGTTTACAATTTTAAGGTGAGAAAGAGAAGGGCCACGTCAGGAATCCTTAAATGCAACGTAGAAAGAGAAGAAAATGATGGATGATCTGATTAATTTTAGGCTACAGTGCTGCTAGTAAACTTGTGGTGTTCACCTTTAAGTCATTTCCACGCTATTCAAAAGCACTTAAAACCTTCATTCTTAATATTGAAAAAAGGAGTATAAATTTATTATCTTTCTATAAACTGCAGCATCAAATCGAGTCTCAATGCATAATATTGACTTAAAATATACTTCCTCGAATGAAGAAATTCACGCACCGATATATTTTATTTTCAACACATTGAATTAGTATTTCTCCGATGAAGGCGAGAATTGAAGTTATATATCCGATGCCCAAAACAAAAGCAAGCTGCATAACTAGTTGCTTCTGAGGAATTTCTTCTTTCAGATCACTTTTTAAAAATTCTACCATTTTCGAAGTGTAATTCCTTTTCCATTGATCAATGAGTCCGGATTCTAATAATCTTGACAAAATCTTGATAGTAGCTGGAATGTACGGAGATTTTGTTTCAAATGCTAAACCTAAACGAAAATTTCCTAATGATTCCTTTACAATCTTCAACATGGGACTTCCATCTAGGTTTTTGTATTTTTGAATTGCACTTTCCGCTACAAGTTTCCTCACGAAGCAAGATATATTTTTGAACTTCACCAGCAATTCTATACATTCATGGTGTGAAGAAACTGTTTTAGATTTCTTTAACAAAGCTTTAATTGTACGGGAGCTTCTGTCATTAAAAATCCTTTTATAATTCGAAACCATTACAGGTGTGAGTTGAGCTTTATTTAATGCTTCCAGAGTATCGATTTTCAATTCCGTTTTCGTCACAAATTCCACGTTTGTCAAGACGCTATAGATGTCAGAAGAATATATCCAGAATCCGATGAAAAGGAAGACAAATGCCATTCTTTCAGAATTCCTTTGAGGTTCTCGGGGCACCGTCAACCCCAGCATTATTTGCAATATACTCTGCCACGGCCAAACGTCTTCTTCAAATTTCAAGAAGTGTATTACCATCGAAATTAGGAACACAGCCAGGATTATGTATAAATAATTCGCTTTGAAAGAGATCGATAGTGTTTTTGTTGATAAAATAGGAATCAGTGCATGGTATTGTTCTGCACCTAGATCTTTACTGTATTCTACACTACAGTTATTGAATATTACACCTCTGTTCGTAATTAATTGGATTTCATGCTGCTGAATCTGTTTAGCTAAGCCACTCGAGTTAACTATATTACAGTCTATAACTCCCCACCACTCTTGCTCAGAAGGTACCTCCGAAATCCTAAAATTCAGCTTCTTTGATAAAACTTTTACGATCGGAGCTTCTGGTCCATAAACATCGACAGGATATTTAGAAACATTGCGTTTTACGTAAAGGTAAGGAGGGTAATTGAAAGAACCCACTTTCATCTCGAATCCGTACAGATTCTTCACTTTGTCAGGAAAAAGGAGTCGCTTTGTCGAAAACTTTCTTTGGACGTATTTCTCTGAGAATGGATTGAAGTAATGCACTGTAGCAATCATTCGACAATTAATTTGGTACTGGTTAGATCTGTTGCAAGTTTCACTTATCTCAAGAACCGTAAAATCCAAGATTTGTTTAGACCACATTCTCCGAAGCAATTTTTCATACCGAAATCTACCTTCTCCGAGTGAGAGAATCATTAAACACTTTGGACGAGCTACTTTCGATGACATTTTCAGAAAGGATTTTTTTAAGGATAGTTGTAAAGTGTGCAAGTTATCTCTTTCAGACTGAATTGTGATGAATAAAGTTGTTGATCCAAGATTTGAGTAGGATGGCCATTTTGACCAAACTGAGTCTGCCGATGTATTATTCTCTATATTGATGACATTGCTCGGAATTAGCAGATGAACTCTTCGTAGGATTTCTTCAGCTGATGCACTATGGTTGGCAAGGTTGTTGTCAATGAGTAAGAGAATGTGATGGTAGGTACAAGACTCATTCCGAACTTGCCTAAGAATGCGATCGAAGAAATTTGTTCTATTAAAGACACCATGGAAATTAACTATAAATATCGAAATGAATAAATAGATTACTAATGTTAATCTGATGAACATTTTGAATTTTCTTATCCAAACATGCTGTCGTATTCACTTCTCTGTTTGAAATGCACTCAATTTTAAAAATGTTTGTAAAGTCTCAATGACTCTTCACAATTCTTAAAAAAATATCTTATTTTTCACAGAGATGGAATTTAGTATGTACCTAGTTAATATAACATTATGTCTAGAAATATGACGTATTTATGCTAAATAACTAATTAATAATTAATTATGATAATACCTATTATAGTGATTAATTTATATATATCTATTACAGTAGAAATAAGTGCTGAAAAACGTAAACATTCAATGGAGGCTAAACATAGAAGCGTGCCAATTTGTCAAATTGCCGGAGGCGATTCCATGCCTGGGTATGTGAAATTAGGTGTGGGATCTCGGCGACGACTACGGAACCTACCGAAGATCCTTGGTGACGACTATACGAAACCTAACGAAGATCTTCGGCTACGACTACACTGAAAAAATTTGGTACAGTTGCTGCACTACCTCTAGTGCTGCTGCTCTACTTTTTATGGAGTAAGTGCTGTCCCTCCGGCGGAAGGAGTGCTGCGCTCTTTCGACAAAGGCTCTACCAAAAAGGGGCAGTTGGTGCCCCGCGGAGAGACAGGAGCGTGCCACTCTCCTCCGTTAAATGCAGCAGTAGTATCTACAAGGACAGCAATTGTACCAAATTTTTTACCGCGTACGGTTCCCTTACAGTAACTACCAACGAATAGAACCACCAAATAAATAGCGCTATAGTAGACAAAATCATCAGTTCAAATTTTTCATCTGTATCATCGGTTTAATCAGTTCAATTTTCCCGTCGAATCAACTTGTGAAATAATAAGTTCAAGTTTAAATTCAAATCATCGAGTTCAGGTTAGCAGTTCAATTTCCACGTCGCCAAACAACTTGTAAAATCTAGTTAAAGTCCAGTACAGTTCAGAGTATAGTTAAAATTCTCAATTCAACCCGCGTCGAACTTTGAGAAATCATCGAGTTCAGTTCATCCAGTGGAGTGCAGTTCAATTTTTAGATTCAATTTCGATCTTGTAATCGTCGACCTCAAACTATGTGCAATCATAAAACCTTAAAGCAATACCAGTTTATTATTATTGTGAGACAGTTATCTTCGTTGTAAGTGTGTTTCCAAACGGATGCGAAGATCACCAACGTCGAGTGATTACATCTTCACTCCCGAAACTCATACACCTTCTGTGATAAAACATTAAGGGCTCAGAAAATGATTCCTGAAAGCAACTATATCTTATCATCAAAACTCAAGAATAAACGTGTCTCTACGCGTTTGGTTTCATCTAACACACTTTTAAACGAAGGAGAGTAGTATCTTAATTCTTTCTCATTGTTTCCTCTCTTAAAAATACAGTACGCGTTTCTATTAGCTGTTTTGTACGTTCACGATCTCTGGTAAACCTGAATAAACTGGAAGAGCTGCCTCTACTATTCCTTTAAATATCGAAACTCCTTGATTGTAAAAACTAAATAAATAAAATATAAATTAGTTAACTCATGTCAATGCCATCCTCATCCCACAGAATTTCTTGAGAGACTGTGCTGGACACTTAAGATATTCTAGTAAAACGAGGAACATAGAATATAAAGTAAAAGGGAAATTTTTATATAAAATTGGAATAAATCTTGACATAACAATTATTTGAAGTAACGTATTACACAGTTTACTATTTATTTAAAAAAGAACTATCACTCGGCTTTGTAAGTCTGTATTAATATCAGATTAACATGTATGTTTTAGAATTTCAGCCTGCCGGGTAATAGAACTAGAACACTTCCACCTTATGGTAATTATTTTCCCCGACTGACATTATTTTCCTCCTTCAAACTTTTTGCACGTATGAAAGTGTTGTAATTTTTGTAAAAAAGAAAATAAAATCAATAGTAATATTGTACATATGGCACTAATGAATTTTTTTACATTAGCCTAAGGATATTTAGTGATGTAAAAGTCATAAAGCTTCCTTTTTCAGGTCGAGGCGAAGTCGAAAATATATTTTCAAATATTAAAAAAAATAGAATCAATACTTTTATTTTTTCCTAACGAAAAAGAACAATCGTGTTTATGAAATTTTTACAGCGAACTTCTACATAGAAATATTATAATCACATTTAATTAATTAATTAATGCTATTTGACCAAAAACGTATATAACGTTTAGCATGTTTCTATAAGGAAATTCAATATGTTTATCAGATTCAAATTAGTAATACATGTGTTCATTTCGACTTTTATAAACAATTCCTACGGTGTCTTTAATAAAACAACTTTGTTCAATGGCATTCTTGCACAGGTTAAAAAAGAGTCATATATGTACCATCATGTTCTCTTGCTCATTGAAAACAACCTTGCCAACCATAGTGCATCAGCTGAAGAAATCTTGCGAAAAGTTCCACTGAAAATTCCAAGCAATGTCATCAACATAGAGAATGATATATCGGCACATCCAGTTTGGTCAAAATGGCCATCCTACTTAAATCTAGAATCAACAACATTGCTCATCACAACTCAATCAGCAAAAGCTAAATTGCAAACTTTAGAACTATCTTTAAAAGAATTCTTTCTGAAAGTATCATCTAAAGTAGCTCGTCCAAAGTGCTTAATGATTGTCTCACTCTGAGAAGGTAGATTTCGGTACGAAAAACTGCTTCGGAAAATGTGGTCCAAACAAATCTTGGACTTCACTGTTCATGAGATTAGAGAAACTTGCAACAAATTCTCCCAGTATTGGAACAATTGTCGAATGATTGCTACAGTGCATTACTTCAATCCATTCTCAAAGGTCTACATCCAAAGAAAGTTCTCGAAAAAGCGACTCCTTTTACCTGACAAAGTGAAGAATCTGTACGGATTCGAGATGAAAGTGGGTTCTTTCAATTACCCTCCTTACCTTTACGTAAAACGCAATGCTTCTAAATATCCTGTCGATGTTTATGGACCAGAAGCTCCGATCGTAAAAGTTTTATCAAAGTAGCTGAATTTTAGGATTTCGGAGGTACCTTCTGAGCAAGAGTGGTGGGCAGGTATAGACTGTAATGTAGTTAACTCGAGTGGCTTAGCTAAACAGATTCAACGGCATAAAATCCAATTAATTGTGAACAGAGGTGTAAGAGTCAATAATTGTAGTGTAGAATATAGTAAAAATCTAGGTGCAGAATAATACCATGCACTGATACCTATTTAATAAAAAAAAACACTATCGATCTCCTTCTAAGCGAACTGTTTATACATAATCCTGGCCGTGTTCCTAATTTCGATGATAATACACTTCTTGAAATTTGAAGGAGACGTTTGGCCATGGCATAGTATACTGAAAATGTTGCTGGAATTAACGGTGCCTCGAGAAGCTTAAAGGAATTCTGAAAGAATAGCATTTGTCTTCTTTCTCATCGGATTCTGGATATATTCGTCTGACATCTATGGCGTCTTAACAAACGTGGAATTTGTCCGAAAACTGAACTAAAAATCGATACTCTGGAAGAACTAAATAAATCTCAACTCACACCTAGAATTTTTCGAATTAAAAAAACTTTTTGAATGACAGAAGCTCCCGTACAATTAAAGCTTTGTTAAGGAAATCGAAAACAGTTTCTTCACACCATGAATGTATATAATTTCTGGTGAAGTTGTAACGGTACGTTATCTTAGCATCCCTGTTTGGGCGCCATGTAACGTTTGGTTTACTTCGAGTCCCTGTTCGGGAGTCATGTAACGTTTAGATTTTTTCCGTGGATCTTACGATTTTAATTATCTTAGCGGATGCTTCACTCGAGCCAGGGTCAGGTTTTAAATATAATTAATGAAAAATCGAACCAAGTAGTTTTACTGAATTCTTACAAAAAATGTTTATTCCCTATAAAATTACATATCTAAGTTGTGTGTGAATTTAGTGAAATAACAAAAGAATAAAAGAATCTACGTGTGGATGATTCAGTTGTTTATATGTAGAGACGTTTGAATGCGTTTGATTGTGTTTGAACGAAGGCGGAATGTGATTAGTCATCCTGCAATCATAATTATACGAGTGTCAAACAAAATATAAATTAATTGGATTCGAGAACGAATTAGACACACAGGCGATTTGGCGGAATTCAATGTTTAACATTTCAGTTCTCTTACTTCTACGGTTTTTACGATACGGAGAGAATGGATGACTGATAGGAAAATGATTGTAAGGTTCGGTTGTCTAAATCTCTAAAGCGTTTTATATAATAGATAACATTTGTAGGCGCTCCTACTAAATTAATGTTATCCGTCGGTTTAATTATGTCACTCACAGATGCGCCTATTGAGTGCAAATTAATTTCCATCGCTTTACATTTCGGTGGACAGAATTTGCAGGAAAAAAAGTATTCTCAGGTGGTAAATATTAATAATAATTAATAAATATTATAATAATAATTATAAATATTAATTAATAATAATTAATATTTTATTATAAATTTTTACAATCATAGGCCCTCCTATTAATTGACATTTCTTCGACTGGGAATTGGCAACGACAGGCGCTCCTGAGTGTTGGGAATTCTCCTCGAAGAAGATCCTTCTGAAATTTGCTAGGATAGGTGCGCCTACGCCTTGCGATTTCCCAGGTGCTTTGCTACCACAGGTGCTCCTGTTGGTAGGAAAATAACATGAATCTTCACCAGGCGAGAGCTCATCGATCTGCTCGGTGGGTTTCGCCCAGCTGAACTGCCCATGATCATGGAACTGCCGATTCGTTCTCGTGCGGGTGGTTTTAAGGAACCTGTCTAGAGAACGGATAGCTTGGAGAGGGGACAGACGCTAGATAGCGAGAGTCTAATGCAAGAATACAGGAGTAGGGTTGGTGACTGTGAGGTTCGATAACGAGTGTACATGCGGTACGCACACAGGTGAATTCACTCGTTACAAAATTCAAAAATATATCTTGCTTCGTGAGGAAACTTGTAGCCGAAAGTGCAATTCAAAAATACAAAAACCTATTATAGATGAAAGTCCCATGTTGAAGATTGTAAAGGAATCATTAGGAAATTTTCCTTTTGGTTTAGTACTTGAAACAAAATCTCCGTATATTCTATCTGCTAACAAGATATTATTAGGTGCACAACTTTGCTTCCGCCGATTTTTTCGAAAATTTGAGGCTTTATTCTGAAAAAGTGATTACTTGTTTATGATTCAAAGTACTGTCCGTCACTAGCCACTACTTTTTGCCATCTTTCGGGCAATTGTCGGATACCATCTCGAGAAAACTTTGCATCTTTTGAGGCGATCCACGAATCGATCCATTCTTTAACTTCTTCATAAGAGTGGAAATGCTGCTCAGCTAAGCCATGTGCCATGGATCAGAACAAATGGTAGTCGGAAGGAGCAATGTCTGGAGAGTACGGCGGGTGGGGTAATACTTTTAGGGTTTCCAAGTATGTCTTGACGGGTTTTGCGACATGTGACCGAGCATTGTCATGTTGCAGGATAACTTTATCGTGTCTCTCTTGATACTGTGGCCGTTTCTCCTTCAATGCTCGACTCAAACGCATCAATTGCGTTCGATACCGATCCCCTGTGATAGTTTCACTCGGTTTCAACAGCTCATAATACACACACCGAGCTGGTCCCACCAAATGCAGAGCATAACCTTGGCACCGTGAATATTCGGTCAGGGCGTAGATGTGGAGGCATGTCCGGGCATTCCTCATGATTTTCTGCGTTTGGGATTATCGTAGTGGACTCATTTTTCGTCGCCGGTTACAGTGCGATGTAAAAAACCCTTCCGATTCTGTCTTTGAAGCAGCTGTTCACAAGCAAAGAAACGGCGTTCAACGTCTCTTGGCTTCAATTCATAAGGAACCCAATTTCCTTGCTTCTGAATCATTCCCATGGCTTTGAGGCGTTTCGAAATTGCTTGTTGAGTGACTCCCAATGATTCTGTTAATTCTTCTTGCGTTTGGCACGAGTCTTCAGCAAGTAAAGCCTCCAGTTCGGAATCTTCGAAAATTTTTTCTCTTCCGCCACCATGCCGGTCCTCGACATCAAAATCACGGCTTTTAAAGCGTTGAAACCACTTAGGACACGTTCTTTCACTAAGAACAGCGTCACCGTAAGCACTTGACAGCATTCGATGAGCCTCAGCCGCATTTTTCTTCAAATGAAAGCAGAAAATCAACACTTCCCGCAAATGACGAGAAGTTGGCTCGAAAACTGACATCTTCGATCGAGAATACACTTCTGATGCAAACACAAATTCACTAATGTGGTGCTATCGTTATGTTGACAGATGTCCAAGCTTACTGTATGAAATTTTTGACCTGCCTATTTCAACCGACACTTACCGCTGCAGCCATCTATCGAAAAACGGCGAAAGCAAAGTTGTACACCTAATATCAAGATTATTACAGGCTGGCCTAGTCGATCAAAGGAATTGCACCTAGTCGATCATTAATAGGAATTGCACTTCGAAAATGGTAGAATTGGGAAAAAGTGATCCGAAAGAAGAGTTTCAATCAAAGCAACTAATTATACAGCTTGCTTTTGTTTTGGACATCGGATATATAACTTCAATTCTCATCTTCATCGGAGAAATACTAATTCAATATGTTGAAAATAAAATATATCGGTGCGTGAATTTCTTTATTCGAGGAAGTATATTTTAGTCAATATTATGCATTGAGACTCGATTTGAAGCTGCACTTTATTGAAAGATAATATTTTATAATATTTAATATTTTTATTACATAAATCGAACAAAGTTTCTTTTCACGATGAATGTATATAAAATTGCTGGTGACGTTCAAAAATTTTTCTTGCTTCATGAGGGAACTGGTAGCGAAACGTACAATTCAAAAAATCAAAAATCTAGATTGAAATCCCATGTTGAAAAATATAAAGGAATCATTAGTTTTTAGACTTGTTTTAATATTTGAAACAAAATCTCCGTATATTCCAGCTGCCAACAAGATATTATCAAGATTATTAGAGTCTGTACTCATTGAACAATGGAAAAGAAATTACACTTCGAAAATCATAGAATTGGGAAAATGTGACTTGAAAGAGATGTTTCCACAGAACCATCTATTTATACAGCTTGCGTTTGTTTTGGGCATTGGATATCTGACTTCAATTCTCGCGTTCATCGCAGAAGTACTAATTCAGTATGTTGAAAATTGTATATATTCTTTATACATACATCCAAAACCCTCGTTTGCCCACCGTTTAGAGATATCCAAAAATGACCGATTCCACACTGTCCTCAAAAGCAATGAGCAAAATCTCCATCATTGATGATCAAAACGCTGTCACCGACAGGGTATTTTTTTGTGGTATTTTCCTTATCTTTGTTATTGAATGTATTCCTTTTGCAATATATTAGAAAAAAAAACTTTTATAAACTGGATTTTATCATTAGTACAAAGCTTCTTCTATTTAAGTGTCTTAAAAAATTTATTGTGCCTTCTGCTAGATGATTGTGTTTATAATAATTAATATCACTCTATCAAAGCTACTGCAAAATTATTTACTATTTTTGTCGTCGTAAGTAAACGCTATTTTTCTCTTTTCTAAGCTTATTCAATCATAGATAATAAAAGAGCTTTTGTCTGCTCTATGATAACATCCTAGGCTTATTGCTGTATCGATTTTTTTGTTACCTTGAACTTTCAAAGGAGAAAAATGGATGTGTGTGTTGTGTGTGTGTATTTTACATTATAATTAACGATTTTAGTTTCGTAGAAGAGCTCAAATGATTAATTTATTATATGTATTCTTTCTTTTTATTATTAGTCAGATAATATTTTAAACATAGAGTTTCTGCTGGGAATTTATTTGGGAATTTTAAAAAAATCAATAGCTTGAATGCACACATAAATAATGTATGTCAGTTTCTTTCGCAAATGGTTGATTTTTTTAAACTTTCCTTTTTATCAGAGTATATACCATAAATAAATCGGAATAAGTACTTCGGTATGAAAGCTATTAATTATTATTTTCAAAATTTAAATTTTCAACTTATTTTGTTTACTAAGCCTGTTGGAGCATTGGACGAAAAAATATGAACAAACAAAGAAACATATCGAAATCTGTGGAATGCCTCAAATCTGTTATATAATTTCATTTCTAGTCAACTAAAATCCTTGAAATCCGCCATTTTGTTCACATCTTTTTAATTTGCGGTTTTTGAGGCCGCAAAAATAAACGGTTAGAAGTGTCGTTTAGCCAAAGATGTTTTTCGATTGCGCGACAGGGGCTATCTCTTTGTTTCTTGAAAAAAAAGTTTGTTTAGCTAAAACGGGAATTTCGACAAGTGATGAGAATCGGGTTAGAGGGGTGCGGGTGAGCAGTACTTACATTTTACCAAATCCCTCTGCAAGTATAACAAGCACAAAACTTCCCTCGAAAGGTGATTCACTCGCTGAGAAAAATTTTACGAGTCTCCCGGTAAGAAGGAGTTGATTGAAATGAATTGAAATGATTTCGAAAGTTTTCAAAAACGACATTGCTTTCAATTAAAAGTGTTGTGAATTTGAGCTAAATTGTGAACACTTCAATGCAGATCAATTGAGTAGAATTGAATTTATATTGAAATGTTGACAATTGTATGACAAGGAAGGGATTAAATTGACTGCAATCGCCTTAGAAAATTAAATAAAATTAATTTGACTTAAAAACTATCACTCTCGTTAGAATTAGAATGCGCTCATTTATGGCAGAATTAAATTGACTTGAAATCAATCACGTCTGTGAAAATTAAAACGTGTACATTTTTTGTCGCGATATTTAACAGGATTGAAACGATAACAAATGTAAATCGGTAAAATGAATTCAAATGTTTACATTCAAAAATGACATTGGTTGAGATTAAAAGAGTTGAAAAATCGCCCATATTCGAACTCATTTCTATCTAGTTCAATCAACTCCTTCTTACCGGGCTTATTATGCACCGCAAAACCCGAGCACTCACGAAAATCGTGTAAAAAAGTAAGTTTGATAAATTCCGTATAAAGTTACTAGACCTGTCAGCTGTTTTGCAGTTTGCAGGAATCGTCACTTGACGTCGCTACGAAACAGCAGACAGGTCTAGTAACTTTATACGCGATTTATCAAACTCATTTTTTTACACGATTTTCGTAAGTGCTCGGGTTTTGCGGTGCATAATAAGACTCGTAAAATTTTTCTCAGTGAGTGAAGTACCCTTCGAATGAAGTTTTGTGCCTCTTTTGCTTGGATAGGGATTTGGCAAAATGTAAGTACTGCTCACCCGCATCCCTCTCACCCGCGTCTTTACATTTGTCGAAATTCCCGTTTTAGCCAAACAAATTATTTTTTCAAGAAACAAAGAGATAGCTCCTGTCGTGCAATCGAAAAAATATCTCTGGCTAAACGACACTTCGAACAGATTTTTTTTGCGGCCTCAAAAACCGCGTATTGAAAAGATGTGAACAAAATGGCGGATTTGAGTGAGTCTACATCAATTTTTAGTATTTTGAAAATGCTCCAACACCGTTAAAATAAATTTATACTTACCTTGTATAATAGAAGGAAATAATAGAAGGAATATAGAAGGAAATAAAAAGAGATATATAGAACTTTTCTATCTCTTCCAAGTATCCATAATGCATCCTCATAACGCTATCTCTTTCTATCCACTATTGTGTCTCTGTGTCCGGTGATATATATTCTTTCCTATCTCTCAGCCTATCCCTGTGTCTGATAATATCTATCTCTTCCTATCTCTCAGTCTATCTCTATGTCTGGTAATATCTATCTCTTTGTATCCCTCAATCTATCTCTATTCCTGATAACATCTATCTTTTAGTCTATTTATACATATAAAAATTTTATTTCTTTCTATCCCTAATTCTATCTCCCTTGCTAGAAATTTGTATCTCTTTCTATCCCTACGTATATCTATCCGTTATTAACTTATTAATCTTCATTTTTTAAACATGCATCATAATTTTATAGCTGCAGTATTTTGTATTTAGTATATACATATTTTTTAATCATATGCCACTAACGTATATAACGCTGAAAAATCCACATCTATAGGGACGCGAACCCACGCGCATCGAGTTCGCTGTCCAAAGCTTAGACCACTGAGCTAACGAATTATGCGGTAAAAACCAATAACACTCATCCGAAAGAGCTCTATCTCAATCCATCTCTTTTTTATCCAACTCTATATTTTTCAATCTCTTTGTTAATATTTATAATCCATACCTTCAATTACCTCATTTATCTCTCGTCTAATTACAGAGAGAAACACACACACACACCAATTTTGCTCCTTCGAAAGTTCAAGGTAACAAAAAAATCAATGCAGCTATAAGCCTAGGATATTATCATAGAGTAAGCAAAAGCCCTTTTATTATCTACGTAAACAAGTTTAAATCAGAGAAAACTAGCTGTGAATTCGAAATTATAATTTTTTTGTGCTCATTTGTTGAGCATATTGCTTCCTCATTATGATGAAGTTGCAAATGAATTTGCTTTCTCAATGAGGAAGCATTAACGATGTGCCTCAATATTTAAAAATATATATAATTCTTTTTTCGAAACAAAGAATCTTTCGACTTCATCATCATTTATATTTCTTAATAAAATTTATTTTTATTAAATTTATTATTAAAAAGTCTTGTCTAATTTGTTCATCTTTCCATAAAAATATGCTTATTCAATCATAGAAAATAAAAGAGCCTTTGTCTGCTCTATGATGACATCCTAGGCTTATTGCTGTATTAATTTTTGTATTATCTTCGACTTTCAAAGGAGAAAAATGAATGTGTGTGTGTGTTGTGTACGAGTGTTTTTCTTTAAAATTAACGATTTTAGTTCTGTAGAAGAGCTCAAATGATTAATTTATTATATCTATTTATTATAGGTATCTATACAATAAATAAGTCGGAATAAGTATTTCGGTGTAAAAGCTATTCATTATTATTTTCAACCTATTTTTCTCATTTGATTAACGGTTAAAAAATGAAAATTTTTAAATTATTTTGTTTATTAAAATAAATGTATACTTACCTTTTAATAATAATAGATGGAAATTACTCAAGCAGAAAAGTGGATGTGTGTCAAAAATTGTTAACCAACTAATAGAAAAAAATTAAATTGTAACAGAGAAGAAGACATTCAAAAA
>CAJFCO010017935.1:46786-72008 GCA_904066015.1 Synergus gifuensis | reverse complement strand
TATATATATATATATATATATATATATATATATATAAATTATTTTGATTTTTTTTTGTTTTAACAACAATTTAGGACCAGATTAAAGTACCCTAATATATTTCCTTTGATTTTAAAAATTTTCAATTCGATATCTCAATAAATGTAGAAAATGTAGGTAAGGCGGGGATCGGATAAATGATACATAGCTTTAAGGTATGGATCCAAGCGCTCACCTCAAAATTCGATTTCTTCGATTTAATTAACAAAATGACCTAATGTTCGTTGAGTAAACTGGAGAAATTAAATTTTGAAGTTAGAACTTGAGTCCCAACCCTTCACCAAATTTAATTTACTCGAAAACGCTTCGCGCCCTTTTTGAGAAATTAAACTTCGTCATTAAATTAAATTAAATAACAAAAAATAAGTAAATCTTTCAACAAGATGACATTTAAAGTCTACTTTTTTTTAACTTTCCATCAAAAGTTTTAATTTGCAAACGCAAACTTGAAAAAGGTATTTATTTAAAATAAGAAAATTGTTTTGAGTCAATTATAGCAAATAAATAATAATAAATAATTGTCCTTTTCCCAGCAGAAATAGAATGACTAGACTGAAACGGACAGTAGAAAGTATTCTTCTAAGTTCTAGTCGTTCAACCTCTTTGTAATTTTGAAAAGGATTCAATATTAAAAAAGAAGCTAAACAGATTTAATATAAGACACTTCGTAATCCGAATTCTAATCTAAAAATTCGATTTCTTTACTTTACTTAACAAATATTATAATTACATATATATTACATTTATTCCAACTTTTCATTTTACATAAAAATTATTCAAATTATACAGTTTTTCGCTCTTACCCATAATTCTAGTTAAAAATTGAGTACCAGTATTTTTAAAATCAAAAGAAAAAAAAAAAAAAATTTCAAAGAAATCTTTTTTTTAAATGTAAATACTTAGGAACAGATAAATTTAATTTAAGAAATTTTCAACTAAATATCTCAATAATTGTAGAAATGGCATTGTAGGGGGAAAAATTCCGGTAAGGTAAGGATCAGATAATTTTAACTCATGACCTTAAGTAAAATACAGAATTCGAATTTTGAGATTAGAACTTTGACCCATCAGCCCTAATTCTTAAAGAATGGACTTTTTGTGACATTTTTTTAACGTTAAACGACAGAACAATCTTAAAAAATCTGTTTAAACTGTCGTTACCCGAGCCGAAGCAGTGATAATTTCCGAAATAAAAGCTTGGTTCTCGGCTTTTCCTTCAAAATTCTTGTCTTTGGCGTTCTGTGGGGAACATTCTGGATGCGGATTATAATTAAAGGGCGGCACAATCGCGGAAGCTGGAGTTCTAACACCAGAAGCTACACCTTGAAGTGGAGAGCTTGCTTTGGAAGAATCATCAACCCGAATAAAAGATCCAAGCCGGGAAATTCTTTTCGTGATGTCGATTTCACTTTCCGAGGTATCAGAATTCCTCTGACCTCTGAAGATGACAGTCTGTTCCTGGTTCAGTGGCTCCGGATGCTTCACTGGAATCCCACTTAGGTCACAGGAGTTCCGATACTTAATCCCACTAAACATCTCCACCTTTGATGAATACTGGGAACTTGCTTTCTGGGCTATCGAAGAATCGCTAATAGTTTTAGGCATTCCTTCAAAAGTGGAACTCCTGAAGAATCTAAAAGTTGGCGAGTCATCAACCGTGTCCTGGATTGTTCCGTTGCTTGTCGTAATCCACTTTCTCGTATCCGGTTTGTCAGTACGTTGTTTGTTCTTGCTGTCTTCCACCTTCTTCCACAGACTTGCAATTTTACTAGTCGCTTCCTTGGTTGTCTTCTTCTGAGATAAAGGTGAGATGCTCGAATTGCTGTTCGATCTCTGACTCAGGGTGGTAACCTTTTTAGGAATGCTGCTTTCAGAGGGATTCGGATTCCTCTTTGAAGGAATCAACGAAGATACTTTCGAACTCTGGTACTTGGAAGCTGGTACTTTGGGTTTCTGGATCAAGGATTTGGAACTCGTGACTGGTTTCGCAATCTTTTTTTTCAGAGGTGACGCAATGGAAGGAACAGTTGGTGCGTTTTCAACCTCAGGTTCTTCCTTAGTGAAGGTACCCTGCCTTTCGAGGGGTTTCGGTGCTTCGGCTTTGACTTCCTGAGCTGAAGCTGGAGTGCTGTGACGTTTCATGGCTTTGGTAAAGGTCAGAGAAGATCCCTTTTGGGGAATTGAAGTCCTTTTGGAGGCAATCGCTGCAGCGCGTATTTTGTTATCAACACTGGGATTCGCAATGTGTTTCGGACTAGGATTAAACTTTACAGGTTCCCGAGGTGTATTATTATTTTGCCTGAGTGTTGTAGCCCGAGTTGCTCGAACAATCGGAGAAGTGTTGCTTCTTCCGATTGGAATCGCGCTATTTTTCAGCTGCTTGGAAGGTGAAGATTGTGGAGTGGATTTCCTGGTGGTAGGATTTGAATACAAAGGTTTTCTTCTTCCTCGAATCGCTTTCGAAACCACGGGTTCGGATTGGCTCGCGTTGGACTCAAGACTCAAATCCCGGCTGAGAGTTCCTGGTTTTATGATGCGAGGACCTTTCGGTTCTGGGATTTTCTCCGAATCCTCACTCTCAGATTCCTGCTCTTGCCTCTCTTCAGGAGTTTCGTAGGAAAATATTCTTGATCTGCTTTCCTGTTGGAAGTTCAACCTTCTCTCTCCGTTGGCGAACCGCATTTGCAGGTAGTGTTCAGATCCTGATTCGTTGGAGACGAGAGAGAGCGTTTCACAGTCCAAAAGTGTCTCTTCCCCCTTTGTGGTTTCATTCAGGGTATTAAGGACGATATTCGCATTTTGTTCTAACATTGTGTGAACGTCTCCTCTACCTTGAGAGAGATCAGTTTCTATTGTTCTTGTGCGGTACCTCTCGTTTGCTCTACTAAAACTCTTGCCTGTGAATTTCGGAATCCCAGACTTGACAGTCTCCTTTTCTGGTGTTGACTGGTTTTGCACGACAGGAGTATCAAGAACCTGGGTTTGGAATCTGTTCCTGTCCTCCTGTCTGCGTTGCTTAGGGGTTAATTTTGAGAGAGAACTCTTCTTGTTCTCAGCCTGTTCCTGTTTTCTCCTGTCTTCCTCTTCCTTCTTCACTAGCTCTGCAGCAATCGTGTAGGTCTTGTACCTTTCCTTTGCCAATTGTCGCTTTTGTTTTGGAGTCAGATGTCCTCTGTGGAGTCGTTTCTTCGGCGTTGATTCAGCAGAACTGCAATACTCGCTCGGAATTGGAGTCGCGGCTTCATCAGTGTCATTACCGACTTCCTCAATTCTCTCTATCTGGAAACCTTCCTCAGTTCGAAGGTCGATATCAATGCAGAGAGTATCATTGCAGAGAGTTTCAGAATTTCCCTCTATGGTCGACTCATCCATTTCAGTCACTTCGTTAAAGAAAGAAGGTGGATTGATATTCTCGAGACATTCGCTCAAACTGTTGTTCGCACTCACCTGCATTGATTCCGCAAATTTCATGCAAGTCATGGAAAGAACATTTGCCATTGGTTTCACGAAATCGAAAACAGGATCGCTTCCTGTTAAACTCTGCGAATCTTGATCCCTGGGATCGGCGATTTCAGATGTGATACTCGCAACGCTTACCATACTGTTTTCCATGTCTCCCATGTCCAAAACTTCATCCATCATCGAGGGAGGTTTCACGTTCTCAAGTTGGGAGAGGTTCTCCAAACTACTTGTGCAATTTAGACCGTAGCTTAAGGCTCTTTTTGCAACGACACCAACAGGCAATGACTTTTTGCGACTTCCGGAGATTGGACTCCTCATTTTTCCAGGTGGAGTAGAAATCGAAAAACCGCGATCTCGCACAGTATAGGTTTCGGTTTCAGGAGCTGTTTGAAAACTCGCGCTTAAGGACTGTAAGCTTTCCATGAAAGATGGAGGGTTGATATTTTCCAGATCCATAGAATGAGTCCCGGAGTTCTTGTTGGCTTCCGCGGAAACGACCTCGGCGATTTTTATCGCTTCTTCGGCGATGATTCTGGAGTCCGTCATGAGAGAGGAAACTGGAAGATTTTCATCCTGAGCATCACTTTTGAAAGAAGCAATAAGAGGAGCACTGACGCTGATGCTTGGGAAGGAAACATCGTTCGGAGAATCTTCGTTCCAGGTGTCACTAAGCAAGCTTTGTTTCATGTTGGAATCTCTCTCGCGCATCGCTTCCGTTTGTTGAACTAAAGTTGCAGTCAGTCTGTCTAAAGATGCAATCATAGCGTCAGGGTCTCTCTGTCTTCTGTAAGCTTCTTCGACTTTTGAGTTTTCGCTAGTGATAATAGCTTCTTCAACTTTCATTGCAGAAATTCCAGTTGGCGGCTTGGAGGTGTCAACTGCGTCGACAGTTTCTTGTGGAGGAGGTACGTTTGAAGTTAGAGAAGTATTAGAGGCATTCGTGGAATCATTTGTCACTTTGGGAATTCTGGATTGAATGCAAAATTCGAGGAGAGCTTGTTCTGATCTCTCAACTGAATCAAAGGACTCGCAACTTCCGGAAATGGCGACTTTTGGAGATGCATCTTGTCCTTGAGGTTGAGGGTTTTCAGATTCGGGAATTTTCTCGGGCATGGAAGATTCTTGAGATTGGAGTTTAGAAGTGATGGGGTTTCGAGAGTTTGTTGAAGGCAGCGTCAGAGACTAGAAAAAATAAAAATTGAAGATTATTAGAAATTTATTAGAATGTTTGTTTTGAAGTTAATATTGTATTTCAGAAATTATAAGTACCTCATTCTTTCCGTGATCGTAATCGACTGATGTCATTTCTTGCATACTGTAGCGCGAATTCTTCATTGTTTCATTAAAAGGAGGTGTAGCGACACTATTGTCAACTCGGTTTAATTCATTGCTGGTTTCGTATCTTGTGAGATTGCACTCTGCTTGAATTTCTTCTTCTTCGAGGCTGTTTCTTCTGAAGGTCTGTCTGTGTCTGTAAATAGAAGTTTTTTTTTTCAGAATAACACAACCTAAAATGTTGAAACAATTGAAAAGGTGTTTTAGCTCCTCCTCTTGTATGTGTAGGAGAATATCTTAAAAAACGAAAGAATTAAGTATTATTCAATTGACTAGACTTGCCTGCTGTTTTGCATTCCAATATTAATACACGCAGCGAGTAAACCTTGATCATCGTCGTCGTCGTCATCATCTTCACTGATGTGATTGATAGTAAATGGAGAAGTTGTCTTTCTTCTCGATATTCTCTCGCACTCTTTATGCTTTGAATCGTCGGCGATTTTGTCCTCATCATCGACTGTCAGAGATCTGTAGCTTGCTGCACCAGAATCTGTAAGTAATGCGCATTTAGTGCTTGCAATCTCCATTCGATAAAAAACAAAAAATAACTAGTAAAAAAACTTACTTTCTTCCGATTTCATCCGATCATCCACCAAAGTCACCTCAAACTCCTCTTCTCCTTCGACTTTCCACCCTTCTTCTAAAGATCTATCCGCATTCGTCAATGAATTTAAATTAGCCGATTTAAATTTCTGAGAATCACTCGCATCAGAAATAATGCTCCTAAACAAACTTCTCGGCCTAATATCCTCTTGCAAATCAGAAGCAGAAGTAGCTCTCGAGGAATTCAAAGAAGTTTGGGAAGGTGTGCCTTCCGTGCAATAAGTTTTGACACTGTCTCCATTAATATTGTCCTGTTCCGTGCACGTGAAATACGCCGAACTTTGTTTCTCATCTTCATCAGAATTGTGTTCCGCATATCTTAAACCGTAATTCGTCGTCTGGTCTAAATCCGTCTCAGCATAATTACAAAACGGATCTTCCTCATGACTCAAGACACTTTTAATCTCTTTCGGTTTATCTACGAACTCAAGTCCAGAAACTCCATTCTGAACAGCCATTGAATTTTTCAATCTGCCTGCATCCGAATTCGGATCAGATTGCAATTGTGAATTTGTCCTCTGAAGATTCGGATTTTCGGGAAAGCTGCACTCATTATCAGATCTCGTGAAGGAAAAATCACAAGAACTCGTTTGAGAAAGTTTCCCTTCAATCGAAGAATGCATCAACAAGACTTGTGAACATCCTGCTTCCTGATCAGGAGCAGTGGCCCACGAAATTGTCGAGTTAGTTCTCTTCAAATTCTCCCCATCAGCTTTCATCTTCGGCACAGCGTTTTTGTACCTCATAGCATATTTCCTCTCGGCTTGAGTTCCTTTCGAATAATCTCCAGCACTTCCAAAATCGAAACCAACAGCTGAATGAAGCGAGGAAGACTGTTGCTTCATCTGCACATCGACTGGCAAACCTCCATTCAATGCATTTCGATTAACCTTCTCAAAAATCGTGTCAGAATGTGTGCTTGTAACTGAACGCATCGATTCCCTGCTCTCGCTTCTTGCAACGTTCGGATACTTGATGCCAGAGGGTCCAGCCTGAACTTGATAAGACCTGGAAGAAGCATTCATCAGATTCGGGTCTACTTTGAAAGAGAATTTATCATCCTTGTTAATTGGAGAAGTGCTGGGTTCTATGTTCTCACAAGTCTCGGCCAAATTCTGGTCGATTTCTTGCTCAAGCGCCTTCTGTCTTCTGGCGATCAAAGTCGGCAGAGTCGGCAAGCCAAGTCCCCTCGCAGTTGAGTCCAAATGAACGAGATTACTGCTTCCAGGTCTCGAACTAAGAAGATTCTTCAAGGCGGCGCTCGAACCCATAGAAATCATTTTGTGCTTCGAGTGCACAAGACTTCGCAGCATTGGAACTGCGCCTAAATCCCAGAGTAAGCGCTGATCCTGAGGACACCTAGCTGAAAGATTCCACAAAGCTCCACAGGCATTGCTGACAACAGTGAGACTAGGTGACCTCAGCTGACGAAGAAGAACCTGCAGACAACCCTTTTCTCTCACGATTGATCTGTAATCTTCCCTCACGGCGATGTGACTCGACACGTTTCTTAAAATCCCACCGGCGTTTTCAACAATCGCAAAATTCTTCGAAGGTGCTTTGTAGCTGAGCATGTCGACCAGAAAAGCCAAGGCGCCTTCAACAGCACAGATGTCGACCTTATTAGTGCTGCAGTGGGCGGAAAGGTTCCAGAGAGCCGAGAGTATCGACTTCAAAGTGGACTCCTTTCGTCCTTCCATCGCAGCCTTCATCAGACCTACAACTGCTCCAACCTCCCTCAAAGTCTGCTTACTACTGCTGTCCGCCCTCCAGGACAGATTTCTTAAAACACTAGCAGTGACTTGTCTCAAGTCGTCGCTTGGCGATTTTAGTTGGGAGACCAAAGCTCTCATGAACTCTTTAAAGGAACAGAGAAGAGCTTTGTTGTTTCCATCACCGAAAGTTAAGTTGGTTAAGGCCATTCCAGCGTATCTTCTTAAGGTGATACAATTCTGATCGTCGCACTCACTTCCATGAGCTGAATGGTCCATTTCGATTAATTCGGCGACGGCGTGAAGTCCACCGAGTTGGCACATTGCATGACGATGATCTTCGTCGAAAGAAAGTTTCATGAGAGCTGCTATTGTTGCTCCGGGGTGTCTTTCCAGATCGTCACGGGGTTGTCCGGTTTCTAGAGTAACTCGGAGGGTTTGGCAATAGTCTCTAAGTTGTTCTAGAAGCCTGAGAACTCGAACTTCTCGACGTCCGACTCGTTCATCGCTTCTGGATTGGACGATATTATGAAGGGCTCGAGCTGCTCGTTCTCGGGTTTCGGGATCTTGTCCTGGGGCGTGGATTAGTTGGACTAGGAGAGGGAGACAACCTGATTGTCTCATGACGTGACAACTTTCTAGGGAGCTGCTCATTGAGAGTAAAGTAGCGCTCATGTCTTCTCGGCCCTCGCTTCGACCTAGCATTCCCAAAAGACTGTAGACGACGTCAACTTTTGCCCCCAGACGACGGTGGCCGTGGTTCCCGGTTGATGAACCGCCTCCGGAGCTGGAGGAGAAACTCATTATGCTCGCCATTTCCTGGAAAATCCAATTTTTAAAGGATCATGTCAGTTTTAAGGATTTTAGAGATTCTTTTCAAGTTTTTCTTTAAATCTTTAATTGTTTCAAATTAAAACATTAAAACGGAACATCTTTCTCTCGAAACTAAAGAATCTTGAATAAAAATAAAATTACCGAGAAATGTTAATTAACAGAATTGAAATTTTCTTAATGCTGATATTTGTCGAGTAAAATGAAGAAATTGAATTTTTATGTTAGAACGTGAATCCAATATCCTGAATAGTTGTTAGTGTTTTCTTTTTTAACGTAATTTTTTTTTAAGATGAGCTAGAGACAAGTAAATTGTCTTCAGTTGGATCAGACGTAACTTGATACTTCAAACCAGAGCTTATCGACATCTCTGAATTTATTGTAGATTTAAAAAGGAACGTACGTTGTGTATTGTCGTAGAAGTACTTTGCTGGCTGGGAAAACTGTATTGTTGATTACTCCAAACATCTCGTTTCACCGGCCACGTTCCATGGTAAAGAGATGATAGCCTCTGAGTTTGTAAAGAAGAACTCGGTCTGCTTTCATCCTCGCTGCTCGGATCATTTTCGTATCCTTTTCCACTCCTTGCATAGAGCTGGAATAAAAATTACAATATTTATCGAGCGGAAGCAAAAAGCTTCAATGAGAACATTTATTAATTGAATTAATAAATGAATCTACCTCTACTTTACCATTATTAAAAATGATTAATAATTATTCATTAATAATGGGTATAAAGGAGGCTTGTTTATTAAATTAAATGAAAAAGTAAAAGTAAAAGAAAGTCGAAAACCATTTAGTTAAATAGATCTGCATTCAATTTCCATTTTTAGTCGAATACGCGAAGTAAAAAGAGACATGTATGTTTATAAAGTTTTCCAACTTTTTTTTTATCCATCGTAACTTTGGACTGCTGGATTATCGTATCGGCATGTTTTCTTTTTCTTTCTTTTTTTTTTGAAATTCATGTAACGATAGCTAGATTAACATAGGCATACTAAGATTTTTATGTGCTAAATATAGAAAAAAATATCCATGAAAACCATAAAAACCATTAAATTTTTTTTTTGAATCATCAAAACTTTTGACAGGATTAACGTATCTAGATGTTTTTCTTTAAATGCATGTAATAATAGCTAGATTAACATATGCATATTAAGATTTTCATTTGTGAAATACATTTAAGAATAACAATGAAAATATTACATTTAAGCTTGATTTTTTGACTCATATTTGATATTTCAGTTTTTTTTTTTTTTGCATTAAAAATGTTAGAATTGATGAAAAATCTGTAAAAATAAATTTTGTACTTATTTTCTTTTCAAAAGAATAAATAAATATTTCACTAAAAATTAAAAAAAAATAAAAAAGAAAAAAAAGAAAAAAGTCCATAACGCTATAACTAAAAAATATAAAATAAAAATTAATTATTAATTATAAAATATAATACTTATACATTAATTTAACGTTTAAGTATTAAATTAATGAGAAAAATTGTTAATTATTTGAGAAAAAAATCTTTCATTAGCGTATTCGACAGTTGTCGAAGTATCAATCAAAGTTAATCTATTAAACTATTAAAGGGAAGTAAAGTAAAGGGAAGTAAATGAAAAAAGGAAATGGTTAAGGTAATAGAAATCATTTAATGAAATTGAAATTTTAAATGGAAATCATTGTAGATATCTCGAAACTGTCGAATACGCTAATTAAAAATTTTTTCTCAAATAATTAATACTTTTTCTCATTAATTTAATAATTAAACATTAAATTAATGTATAATTATTATATTTTATAATTAATAATTAATTCTCATTTTATATTTTTTAATTATAGCGTATTCGACTTCTTATTTAAAAAAAAAATTTTTTTTTAAATAAAATTTAAGTAATGAATCTAGAAGTGCATTGACAATTAGAGATAGATACATTTATCTCTTGTCCAAACAAGATGAAATAAGAAGAGAAGATAAACTCGCCCCATCTCACAAGGGTCGAGTTCACCGTGGACGGAGTAAAAGTAAAAGGGCGTAGAAAGAAGGAGGATGGAGGTTGGAAGGAGAATTAGGCGTAAAATCAATACCCGCAGTGGTAGTTGTGGAAGTGTAGAGGGTGGATCTCACACCGTTAACCTACACACATGAATTACCAACTCAGCGTAGCATGTGGAGAGTAGCATGAGTTCTAAAATAAAAATATCTTCCACAATCTACATATCTGGACACTTGAAATAAGTCTAAAATAAATACTCCCTAAAATATTCATTAACAAGGAAATTCCCAGCCACTAATCTTCCACAAATCCCACAATCAATCCTTTAAAACAAAACTAATTCTTCTTCACCACGAAAGGTCGAAGCAGCCAAACAAAAAAAAAATCGATCTTGGCCCATGAACTAATGATTCAAGCTGAAATGTCAAGACTTGAATTACAAAAAAAAAAAATTATCAAAACCTATAACCAAAGCTGAAGGATGAATTTTTTAAGAAAGAGGAAGTTTTCGATCCTGGATTGAAAATTGTGGATTTGATTGGGGTACCTCAGGACTTGGAGTGCTGGATTCTTGGTCAATCTCTTCCTTGTGTTCCGGCTCCATGACATCCTCTTTGGTCGCATAAGAGGTTCTGCCAGTGGCGGTCGATGGAACGTGATCTGTTCTAGATTTGGTACCATTGATTATTAAACGTCCTCGAGGATCCACGAGGGTGTTTTTTCGACTCAAGGTTGGAGTTTCTGAGGACTCTAGGGGGCCTAAATCGTTAGTCTCGAGAGTATCACTCGCGACACCTCCTCCCACGACGACGCGTCCTGCACTGACAGCAGAAACAGATATTGGAGCGGCGCTGCCGCTGGGGGTGTGCGAGCTTGAAATCAAACGTTGTTTAGACTGATGACCCTGGGATTTAAATCTCTCGTCATTCCCCTCCACCTGGAAAAATAGAAACGAAAATTAATTAACATTTAGTATATTTTCATAGTGAAATTTTTACGAAACTAGAATTTCATCCCTTAAATTGTTAAATTCTTCTAAAATTGCATGAAATCCCTTAAGGTTTCACGAAATCTTTTTAAATTTCTCAAAATCTCTTGAAATACTTTAAATTCACCAACAAAATGTAAAATCCTTTACAATGTCTGAAGGGCACTAGCCCTTTGTTAGTAGAAAAAATAATTCAGAATTTTTAATTCTTGAAATATAAAATCTTGTAATTATTTATCTAAGTTCAGAAATCTTTATGAGTTTTAAAAAATTCATTAAAATGTCATTATTATATCCTTCAAAATTTGGTGAAATTCTTTTAAATTTCGTAAATTCACTTGATATTTTTTAAAATTACTTAAAATTATTCAAAGTCCCATAAACTCTCATTAAATCTCTTAAAATTTCAGAAAATCCACTGAAATTCTTCAAAATCTATTGGATCCATTCAATGTCTTTAAAATTACTTAATATTCCATAAAAACATCGTAAAATCCCTTAGAATTACTTAAAATTCCCTAAAATATGGACAAATCCCTTAAAGCTATTTAAAATCCAGTGAAATTTCATGAAATCCCTTAAAATTCCTGACAATCCCATGACATCTCGTAAAATTCCCATACAATATCTTAAAATCCCTTTAAAATCCTTCAAAATCTGGTAAAATTCCTTAAAATTAATTAAAATTACTCAAAATTCCATGAAATTTTGTTAAATTCTTTAAAATTCTTGAAAATCCAATATAATCTCACCAAATACTTTCAAATTTCTGGAAATAAATGTTCTTCAAATTACTTAATATCACATAAAATATTTTAAAGTTCCTTAAAATTACTTAGAATCTCCAAAAATATCATCAAATCACATAAAATTACTTAAAATCCCATGAAATCCCTTGAAATTCTTAAAAATCCAATGAAATCTCGTAAATTCTTTGAAATCCATTAAGTCGTTAAAATAACTTAATATACTATGAAACATTGTAAAATCTATGAAAATTACTTAAAATTCTATTCAATTTCGTAAAGCCCTTTTAAATTCCTTAACATTTTTCAAGATTTCGTGAAATCACATTCAATCTCTTAAAATACCTTAAAATTCAATGAAATTTCGTAAAATGTCTAAAAGTTTCTCAAATTACTTAAAATTTCACAAAATATATAGTAAAATTCCTTAAAATTACTTTATAATCCTTTAAAGTCTCATAATTGTTCCCCCCCCCCAAAAAAAAATGTCGGATTGGAAAAATTAAGGGATTTCAAAAGTATGCAAAATAATTCAGAGATTTTAATTTTTGAAATATAAAAATTTGTAATTCCTACCCAGTGGGCAAAAAGACATGGACATCCTGAGGATGTCCTAAAGACATCTTTTGGACATCAATTGGACTGACATGGACGTCCTAAGGATGTCATTAGGACGTCCTAAAAAAACGTCTAATTTTAGGAACCTCAATAAATTTGTAAAATCCTTTTAAATTCCTTAACTAGCTGTGAAGTTGTATCAACTTTTGTGCTCATTCAATGAGCACTTTGCTTCCTGTAAGCAAATATGATTTGCTTCCTCATAGAGGAAGCATTAAGTATTCTTTACATCAGCATTAAATTTTGATTATTCGAGAAGTTATATTCGAAAAATTCATTTTCGAAAATTACAATAAAGCACAACTTTCTTATTTTTCAAGGAAATGCATTAATCATATAGGTCAATCGATTCGTCTCGACACAAGGAATCTTTATTTTCTGTATGTCAGCTTCGAATTTTGAATATTAGAGAAATTATAGTTGAAAAACTAATTTTTCAAAATTAAATAGAACCATAACTTTGTTATTTTTCAATGAAATGAAATAATATTATAGACCAATCGATTCGTCTCGATGCAAGGAACATTTATTTTCCTTACGTCAAGTCAAAATTTTGATCATTTGAAAAGTTATATGTATATTTTCCTATTTTCGGCGAAGCGTCCTTTTTAGATGTCATATTTTTAAAAGTGATGCGATTAATCTTCATTATACATATATTATTAAATTGTTAATAAAAATGTGTTTCGACACTTATTTATACATATAGATGCTCAAGTTTGTCTTCGATTTGATTAATGGAAATCTTTTATCCCACAAGAATTCTTATATACATCAAATTCGTTTTTTTCTCTGATAGATAAGCTTTCTTCGGAGGAGGATGAAGAGCGCCTATAGAAATCGGAGAGAAAGTTTGTTGTGAATTCTATATCGCTTGTGAAATGCACACTGTATATGTAGTTCTTATGGTTTTGTGTGCACTTTCAGTCGTCATTTTTCATTTTATTTTTCATACCTCGTGTAAAATGAAAAATAAGAATATATATATAATTAACAAACACGTCTCTTTCTACAGCATCATAAATGCGTGAATTTTACGTGCTCTGAAACGAACATGTTGCTTTCAAGTGCAAAGTTGTAACGAATCGTTGAAATGCCATTAGTAAAATAAAATATATTCAATAAAACTTTCTATGTTCTATTTAACGTAATAAAATGGGACATTTAATTTGGAGTTTTATTGTTGTGATATATTTAAAATGTTCTATCTCAAGACTTAAAACAACTTTCTAGAGACGCTTTCCCTTAATTTGTGAGGGAAGACTGAAAAAAAGAAAATTAAGAAAAATATAATTGATTCAATTTGAAATCATACATTACAGCTCGGCATCTTGAATGACGTCATTATCTCTCCACCTTCGAAGGTGTGCGGCAATTTAAAAGTACGTACCCTGAATGATTCATAATCTTTAAGAGAATTATATGAATAAGAAAAATTTTACGTTATACTTGTTCATTAATCTTCGTATCTTCGAAAAGATAAGAAAAGAAAAGGTGTCTCATGCTTATAGAAGATATTGAACTCTTAAATACTTTTAAATGATTTGATCATTCTACTATTCAAAAGATATAATTAAGAGCGAAAATTTGCAAATAATATTTAAGTAGATGTAAATATGTAAGACTTTAATGATCCTAGAAATACATTATGAACGCATGCGTTCAAATTAAATAACATACATACATGCATGCTTAAATTGTATAAAAGCTGATTAGAATTCAACTTTTTAAACACCAATTAAGTTCTAGATTTTTTTTATCACTGTAGGTATACAATGAGTTCTTTAGGAAGCCTTAAAGCCAAGAAACAGGTACACACAAGAAAAATAAAAAAATTACTATTCAATCCGCGTGGAAGTGGTAGAAGCATGCGTGATTCGTATTATACGCTTCATGCTTCCGCTATAAGTCGGTTGTATGAGTTGTTATTATGGTGTTTATTATTTAAAAGAAAATAGATAGAGAAAAATTAATATTATCAGTTCAACACAGTAAAAAGTAAAGGTATGCTTTAAAATTCGAGGTTCATTTTTTTTGGTACACTGAGAAACTCTATGTTAGAAAAATTACTAATATCGACAGAGCAAGTTGAGGCAAAATGCTTAAATTTCGACATTTTAATACACATACATAATAAGTTATACTATTTTCATAAGAAGGTTTCCTATTTAGTAATATAGCAAACTTTACTATTTTCTGTAGTAAAATCCGATTTAGAAAAATTTATTACAGAAATTAATACATCGTACAAAAAGAATAGAAGTAATAAATATTTTAAGTAATATAATATACTAAATATGTAGAAGAAATTACTAAATGATTTAAAAAAAAAAAAACATCAAGTCTTGGACCTAGCGCAGCCGAGCGTATCCGACGTGTGCCGATTGTCGAACAACGGATATATAGACAGTTAGATAGTCATATGGACGTTTTTATTCCCCACTTTTATTATGTTATGTCATTATAGGTAAATTGAACGTCGTCCGACTGCTAATCTCAGAGAACCCGTGTTCAATTCCCACCAGCTTCTTCTATTTCTTCTAACTCGATTTTTCTGTTTCAGCTTAAGGGCATGTGTTACTTATCATATGAGCAAATTTAGATAACCCGGGCTTTTTTCTACAATTTTTACATTTTCAAAAAAATTATAGTCAACATCCGTCAAGAACGTGAACACGGACGGATGTTGACTAAAATTTTTTTGAAAATGTAAAAATTGTAGAAAAAACCCGGGTTATTTAAACTTGCTCATATGGTAAGTAATGCATGCCCTTAAGGGGGGGGGGTGCACTTTCAAAAAATCGATTTAAAAAAAAAGATATCTGAAACTTCAATGAAACTTCGTGAAAATCCTTGAAACAGCTTTAAAGTTTCTAAAATTACTTAAAATTAAACAAAATATCGTTAAATCCTTTAAAATTATTTAAAATCCCATGAAATCTCGTTAAATACTTTCAATTACCTGAAAATCCAATGAAAACTCTATTAGATTTTTATATTCTTTAAATTTCTTTAGATTCTATAAAACCCCCAGCATAACTGGTAAAATCCCTTAAAATTTCTGAAAATCAGAATAAATTTCATAAAATTCCTTGAAATACCGTGAAATCCTTTAATATTTCTAAAATTTCAATAAATTTTCTAAAATTCATATTCTCTTGTCTTAATAATCTTTTTGAAAAGCGAAAATAGTCTGAAGATTGTTTTCAAATTCGATATATTCACACAATTATTCGCTCAGTTTCTAAGCCAATCAGGTTTTCGACAACAATGTGTTCGATATATTGGTAAGATCACTTTTTTAAGATAGGATTAAAATTAGATTTTAAACACATTTTTCAACGGTTAATGACTATTATTAATATCCTCCAAGATTGGAAAGTTTATAAAAATAAATCAAACCCAATTAAAGATATTCTACACGAATAAATTTCAAGTTTAACTTGGTGATTATTAAAATAAAAGATTAATAAGAAACACAGTAAATCAATCTAATGAGCTTCAGATTTTATTAACTTTCTCCGCGAGTCTCTTTCTTTTCTCTTATGAGGTTAAATGTAAATTACGATCATGCATATTATGAATAATCTCCGCGATATTAGAACATGAAACGCACCTATTATATTGAGTATTATATCTGTTTTCTTTTCTCCTTTAAAAGTATATAATTAGGGTATCCAAAAAAAGCATAAAATAAAATGTTATAAAAGGGAGTAAATCATTCATTTACGGAGAAAATGTATTTCAATCATCACAGACCCTATTGTCATTATTAAAAAAAAAAAAAGGCACCATTTTTACAAAAAAAAAAACGGATTTCTTTTATAAAAAAATACATAGGTGAGAAACAGGTGACAAAGGAGAAAAATTTGCTAACAACTTTAAGTTTTTGCACAATAAAGGATAATAATTGTACAATTATATCAACGTCAGTGTCTTCCTCCCGGGCTCATTTTAAGCGTAATTTTACTTACTTAAGGGTGTTGGAGCCAAGTTCTGATCTAAAAATTCGATTTCTTCATTTTACTCAACAAATATTAAATTTGGAACTTTTTCCCTCTGTACAATTAATCAATTTTTAACTAGTATTATGCGCACAGAGCGAGAAAATATCTAATTCAAATAATTTTTAAGGGCATGTGATACTTTACCGTAAGAGGAAATTAGTTAAACCAATTATACATTCATAATAATAAATATCTTTAGCTAATAATAGTCAATAAACCTTCTTCTCATGTAGACGAAGGTTTATTGACTCTTATTTGCTAAAAGTATCTATTATTATGAATGTGTAATTGGTTTAACTAATTTTCTCTAATGGTAAAGTATCACATGCCCTTAAGTAAAATGAAAATATTCAATTTTTTTTTATGTTAGATTTTGAATTCTTCATTTTATGCACAATTGCATATCGAAATTAAGAATTTTTTCGCTCCGTATGCAGTCTTATATTTGAAAAAAGATTAGCGCCACAGAACGAAAAAATATTTATCTATATATAATTTTCGTTGAGTAAATGTAAATTGGAGAATGGAGTTTTGAGCTTAACACTTGGGTCCAACGCCCTTTAAAGAAAAAACTTAATCTTTAATATAATTAAATTTAAGAGAATTTAAATTAAACTTAATTTAAAATAAAGTTCATTTTAGATTGGTCAGAATTTTTAAAATGATTTTGATCTTAGCAACACTAAGTTGAATAAAATTTAATTCACATATGTAATTAAAATTGCTACACAAACTTGTAACAATGTTGAAGACATCAAGGAACGAAAAGAAGTAATTCTACAACGATTAAGAAATCTGAAAAAAGATCACCTTCTGAACCGTGCTTCTTTTTTTTGGATTCGGACAATATTTGGGAATAGTACTAGGAATTTTAGTCTTGCTGCTAGCTCTTCTCTCATCACTCTCTCTATTCTCCATTTCCATTCTAATTTTTCCTTCCTTTTCCGAAATATCTTCACCATCATCTTCTCGATCTTGCATGATCTGCCTGAGTCGATTTCTCACTATCTTCGCAATTTTGGAATCAGCAGTGTGACCTTGGGAGCCGGCAAATTGTCCTGAACGTGGCAAGGGTATAAAAGTAGTTGCACAAGGATCAAAGTCTAGACATCGACCTTCCAACTTCTCACTAGAATTTAGAGAAAATTCCCGACTCTCGCCGGGCATTTTTCCGCCTCAAAGTATTTTTCTTCTTCTTGACACCCTTTGCTGCGCGTTATTGCTCTATAATGTATATTTAACGTCAATCTTGTTATTGATATTGATTATCAAGAATCTGTATTCCTTTTTTTTAACACGATCGCGAACAATTAAATCACCCGGATCTTGGGATTCATATTATATTCCACAGCATCCAATTGTATTAAAATCCCGGACAGTCGATCGTTTCAAGAGTTACCCCTTATTGCGCTTCGTGCATCAGTTCAGTCGTCGGTGTGGCTTTTGCGCAGAATCCAAACCAAAGATTTTCAAAATGTCTCTCGTCCCTGAGGGTGCGACATTTCACATCCGCGATCTTAATTTTTATTTTTTTTACTAGAGATCGACGCACGCAACGGCACCGATTTAATGTTGTTGTGGATCCAAGCTTTTCCGAAAGGGTCCTTGACCTTTGTCATCCTATCAGCTGATTTCAAAAGGGCTAGGTTCAAAAAATCTAAGATTCTTTTTAGAGGATAATCTATTTCTAATGAAAGAATTCTGATGAGAATAGAGTTAAGATTGAAGAAAATTAGTGATGTAGGCGTAAAAATTTTTGAATTTTATATTTAAGTCTTTAGGCGAGGTCTAAACAAATAATACACTCAGAAAAAAGTTTGTTTAAATTAGACAAAATTTGTTTCAATCAAGCAAATTATCACTTTGATATGTTATTTGTTTGATTCAAATAAATTCTAGATTTCTTTTTATTTATGATTTCTTGTTTAAATTAAACAATATTTCTTTTAATTAATTGAAAAAAATAAGGGAATAATTTTTTGCAGAGAAAAAAAGAAATCAATGTATACTATAGTTCCATTTATCTAAGACATACCTACTTTAAAACGAATGAAATTAGTAATTTTCTGAAAACGAGAATTATTAAATATTATTTTTTAAAAATGTACGTCAGAAAATGTATTTAAATATTAATTTTCATAAAAATTTGTTTAAAGTTCAAAGAAAAATATTCGTGTAGATCCAAAATATATTAGTTAATTTTTCAATATATAAATATAGGCATCTTTTATATTTAAATACAATATTATTATATATTTATATTTATTTTTTATATTTGTACTTTTATCAAAAATTAAGTGTAGAAAATTTTGAAAATTCCTTATTCCAATACTTTTTTGACCCTAAGTGGCATAATTAAGCGTTTTATTTTTTGTTTAAATTAAGTAAATATTTTCTTTAAAACAAAAAAAAATATACATTAGAAATTACATATATATTTCAATCAATAAGCTGGATATTCTTCATTTAATAAAATTATTATAAATAAATGTTTTGTTAATTGAAGTAATAAGTTTATTTCGTTTAATTAGGTATATGACTTGAAAAAAAATTTTTTTAATTTTAACAAACTTTTTTCTGATTGTACATATTCCAAATGTGATAAAAAAAAATAATAAATAAATAAATGTGTTATTCTTTATATTTCTTCGAAAATCCTTTCAAAAAGCGCTTCGAATAGACAGAAACCATTTGAAATTTAAAAAAATCTCTTGAAATCCTTTAAAATCTAATGAAAATTACTTAAAATCTTTTCAAATATTTAAAGATAAAGTTTAATTTATCGGTTAAAGATAAAATTTATTAAAGTTTCTGTCCTTCTCTCTCCATAGTTTAGTTGCATATTTTTTACATAGAGCCAGACGAGAACTACCTTAAGGGCATGTGATACTTTACCATAACAGCAAATTAGTTATACCGCAATTATACATTCATAATAATAAATATTTTTAGCTAATAAGAGTCAATAAACCTTCATCTACATGAGATGAAGGTTTATTGACTTTTATTTACTAAAAATATTTATTATTATGAATGTATAATTGGCATAACTAATTTGCTCTTATGGTAAAGTATCACATGCCATAATTAAACCTCCAAATTCTAGAAGCATAATTAAAGTTTTTTTAAACTCAAACTAGCGCTGGGTTATTTATAAACTGTACTCTATTAATCGCCCACGCATTTATTTCGCAAATCTCCGGACGTAGAAACTCATGCATTAACAATATCGTCCTCGAGTCATATATGCAATACGATTCAATTAAATCTTCCCACACAAATTGCACAGTCGTTTTTTTTTTTTTTTTTTTAACCCAGCTAAAGAAAAATCTTATTTATGCACTTTGATGTGATTTTAATTTATTTCTAGTGATTTTCAAGAAATTTTAATAAATGTCAAGAGATTTTCAATAACAGATTTCTATAGGTATTCTCCAATCTTTAAAATCCTTTAAAATCTTTTAAAATTCCAAAAAATCTCTGAAAATTACTAGAAATTTCTTGAAATTACTTAAAATATTTTGAAATTCTTCAATTTCCAAGAAAAAATTTATAATGCCCTAAAATAACTGTTAAGAAAATAATAATTACTTTATTTAAATATATTTTAGTTTTTCTTGATTTAATTTATCAGCATTTATTTACTTAAACTTAAACGATTATTATTTTCCGTGCATGAAATCTTGCGCCTTGAATTTTGAATTGGAAATTTTTGGAGTCTATATAATGTTATGCAATTATATATTAAAGCCCGAAGAGCTATCTTTAGAATCTTGAATAAATTTAATGGATGTTTAGATTTGGATCATTAACACTTTATATTCTCGGGAAGTCTAACGTTATCATTGCGAGCACATGCATCATTGGTCCTTTTCTGAAGGTCCTCGTCTAGCTCTCACCTCTCTCTCGAGTCTCGAGTCTACATAATAGTCTTTACGGAAGAGGAGTGTGTAGGTAGCCGAAAGAAAATTATGCAATCAGACGTATCGCGAATAATGAACCAACTTGTTAGATGGCCGATGATGGCCGGGCAACGTCAGATAAACGATAGGAGATAACGCATGAGCGAGCAAATGCTGTGTGACGTTACTGACGTTCTATTCGCGATTCAAGTTGAACTAACTCAACTAACTGCGAGTTGAACTGAGTTGAGTAACTGGCGTAGGTTAGAGGATTGGGTTGGGATTGGTCTGGAGCTGGCCTGGGGATAGCCCCAGCTGCTGTATAGGCTGTATACTGTGTATATTTATCAGTGCCGGACCAAAATAACGAAAAGGCCCTGAGACTTGTAACAATAATTGTGTGAATGTATCGAATTTGAAAAGAATCTTATTCAGACTATTTTCGCTTTTCAAAAAGATTATTAAGGGCATGCTCTACGCTTGGCTGTGAAAAATTGTTTTTTGGTGCTCACCATGTCCAAACGGAATCATAATCGCTCTCAAAATTTGGAATATAGGAAATGAGACATTAAATTACGTTTGTATATTTAGTTGGAGCCATAATTTAAAAAAAAAAATCAGATCCCTACTTTACCGAGTTGATTTTTTTTCAAAATTTTGACTACAACTAAATATACAAACGCAATTTAATGTCTCATTTCCTGTATTTCAAATTTTGAGAGCGATATATGATTCCGTTTGGACATGGTGAGCACCAAAAAAATTGGTTACGTCGTCGCCGTAATCTAAAGAAATTTAAAGAATATAAAAATCTAATAAAGAGTTCTCATTGGATTTTCAGGTAACTCAAAGTATTTATCGAGATTTCATGGTATTTAAAAATTTTTTTAAGGATTTAACGATATTTTCTGTAATTTTAAATAATTTTAGAAACTTTAAAGCTTTTTCTAGGATTTTTACGAAGTTTCATTGGATTTTCAGATATTTTAAGGGATATTAAATAGTTTTGAGATTCAAGGGATTTTACAAAATTTCATTGGACTGTTAGCAATTTTAAGAGATCATGGGATTTTGAGAAATCTTAGAAGATTTAAGGGCATGTGTTACTTACTATATGAGCAAGTTTAAATAACCCGGGTTTTTTTTCTACAATTTTTACATTTTCAAAAAAATTTTAGTCAACATCCGTCCGTATTCACATTCTTGACGGATGTTGACTATAATTTTTTTGAAAATGTAAAAATTGTAGAAAAAAACCCGGGTTATCTAAATTTGCTCATATGGTAAGTAACACATGCCCTTAACGATAAGATATGTTGTGGAATTTTAAGTTATTTTAAAAACTTTTAAAGTGTTTGAAGGGAAATTACAAAATTTCATTGGATTTTTAGATATTTTTAGGGTTTTAATGGGATTTACTCGGACTTTGAATAATTTTAAGGAATTTAAAAGGATTTTACAAATTTATTGAAATTCATAAAATTAGACAAGGAATTACAATTTTTTTTTTAATTTATTTTTTTAATTTTTTATTTTTTTATACTTCAAAAATTAAAATCTGAATTATTTTGCATACTTTTGAAATCCCTTAATTTTTCCAATCCCACATTTTTTTGGAAAAATTATGTAATTTTAAGGAATTTGACTATACATTTTGTGGAATTTTAAGTAATTGGAGAAATTTTTAGACATTTTACGAAATTTCATTGAATTTTAAGGTATTTTAAGAGATTTCATGGAATCTTGAAAAATGTTAAGGAATTTAAAAGGGCTTTACGAAATTTATTGAGATTTTAGAAATATTAAATGATTTCACGGTATTTCGAGGAATTTTATGAAATTTTAAAGGATTTTACGAAATTGCATGGAATTTAAAGCATTTAAGTTTATTGATTGACCTGTAGGATTAGTGTTTTTAATTGAATATTAATGAAATTATGATTAATTTTTTTGGTTTGAAATTTCAATTACTTTTGATATTAGAATTATTTAGAATTTTAAAGGTGTTGGAGCCAATTTCCAATCTAAAAACTCGATTTCTTCATTTTACTTAACAAATATTAAAATTGGAATGTTCTCCCTCTGTAGAATGAATCAATTTTTAACTATAGAATTATGCGCACAGAGCGAGAAAATATCTAATTCAAATATTCTCTTTCAGTAAAATGAAAATATTGAATTTTGAAGTCAGATTAAAAATTTTTCACTTTATGCAAAAAGTATCGAACTTAAATATTTTTTCGCTCTGTACACAGTCTTATATTTGAAAAAAGATTAGTGCTACAGAGCGTTAAAATATTTATCTATAATTTTCGTTGAGTAAAATGGAGAGTCGAATTTTGAGTTTAACACTTGAGCTCAACGACCAAAATTTTTAAATTTTAAGATTTTATTTTGAAAAACTCGCTTCATTATAAATACGTAGAGAGAAGATAAAGTTTCCATTTGATAATGTTCTGCCAGTTCTGCCTTTTCCGATATAAATCATTCGATTAAAAGTTATTCTTAACATTTCCTTTTTTGTCTGTATCTTCCGAGCGACTACTTTTTCCTTCATCTGACATGCAGTAAAAGGAAATGCCATAATCCTTGCACTGTGTGGGATGTAATTGGTAGTTAGAAACTTAACAAGATAGATAGAAAGTTAATTTGATATAACTTGTTATGCACATAATACATAGTGCAGTTGCAAATAATTTGATTAGTGAAAATTAATGAATAAAAGCCGGATTTAGAATATCGACCTTAATTCTCAAGAGCGTTTTCCTATCGATTCTAATTTTACCGTGAACCATTGTACATTAAAATATAATTGTTTAAATTACAGAGTTATAGAGAGAATTTTAAACTCCTTCCTTTATTAGAATTCAGAAGTATTGATCATTCTACACAAATATTTCCTTTCCTTTCCTTTCTGGATTTTTATTCCTTTTATACTAAAAAAAAAAATTTCTGATGGTGTGATAGTCATTTAGTGCGACTATAATTGCATAATTAGCCAATGTTATTGATACGTTACTGAGCGCCACCAGTGAGTCACTTATCAGCCATCTCACTCTCACTCCCTCTGTAATTGTATATCTCCATCTTCACGTCTTTTTCTTCTTTTTATGGCTATCTCTTTCACTCAAGTGCTTTCTCGCCTTCTCCTTTCTCTCCTCTTTCCTTTACGATTTTTGCCTTTTTTTCTCGCTTTACCCCTAGTAATTTCATTTGTAATTTCGTTAATAAATATATTTTCGACATACATATTTAAATTTCGTTGATAAACATTTTCGATAATATTATTTTTATTCGGGAACTTTTATTTTTCGGAAATTACTTGTTTGGTACTTTTTCACATTCGGGATTTTGGTTTTTCAACAAAAAGATGTGAAAAAGACGATTTTCAACAAAATAGTTGAATTTTCAATCCAAATTGTAAATATAAAAAAAGGAAAATATAACTGTTAATCAAAGATAGTTCAATTTTTAACTAATAGGTGAATTTTTAACAAAATAGTAGAAGTTTCAATCAAAATATAGTTGGATTTTCTTATAGGGGTTTATTGATTCAGTCTACATTTAAGTGAAAAACGATTACAAAAAGGAGAAAGAGGATTTTTTTAAACAAAAAAAGAAAAAAGAGAAACTCTAAAAAAATGAAAAAAACAGAGGAATAATAAGGAAAAGAATGTTAGGTATCTCATATCTCTCTGGCTAACATTAAAATATGTTTCCATGATGAAAATTAAAACTATGTATTTTTAAAACGAAATGAATTCCCTGAGGTAAAAGCTATTAAGAAAGGTGGAAAGATAGGTGGTATCTAAGTAAATATTAGAGGAGTGATCAAAGCATGGAGATTCGAAGTTAGGATATCATGGAAATATTCTTTATACTTTATGGGCTTCGTTTTTATGTGTGTTTAATGTGTATAAAATCTATATGAGATCAGTTGGATCGGTTCTGTGCCATTTTTAGTCAGAGAGGACGAATTCTAATCAATAATCTAACCCGAAGGCCACCCACCCTTATGTGACGATAAATCCCCCTCGACAAGAAACACTTCGAATTTCCCGTTTTTTTTTTCCTGGTCCTTTCTCCCTGTGGTACTTATATGAGTGAACAGTGAACACTTGAGATGTGAGTAGATCTAGTTACAAACAAGTGTTACGCACATGCGATATAAAAGCCACGCATAGAATCGCCGCACGCGGTGCACTTGCAATGTCAGCGAACTTACGAGCCATAAATCCCCTGACCTTGATCCTCAACCGTTGTTACATTATACGAGGTAACAAGAAAAAATTGCAGAAAAAAGGAAAAAACTGCAGTCTCATCACGCATTTCGCGCGAAAATTTAAGCGCGTCTAAAGCGCGCGATTAGGTCGTTTGGCTGACAAGGGAACCTCGCGAGGTGTCCGCCTCCGATTTTGATGAAACTGAAATATGTTAAAGTGGATCAAAAAACATGAGATACGTGCTTTTTTTATCGGCCGAAAAACGGTTTAAGGGGGTGAAAACTACCCAAAAAGTTTGCACTCAAAAATCGTTTTTTAGTAAAACCAACGCCAAAATATTTTTTATGAAAAGGCAATCACGTGTGCAGCATTTTTATTTCAAAGGGTTACATCCCCTATTTTTTACATTCTCGTCAGAGAAGGTATTAGATTTGTGTAAAATTTGACCCCCCCCCAGTTTTTGTCCAAAGTTCACGTTTTGGGACCCCCTGAACCCGAAAAACATGCTTTTACGCGCGCGCGCGTGTGTGTGTGTGTAGATTTTTAGTTTGTGAGCACGATAACACTGGACAAAAAAATATGACCTATGTCGGGTTGGGACGAGATATATCATTTCTTCAACACGTGTACGAAAACCACGTGTTTTCGAGCGTGTGAAGCGAGCTGAAAGTTGCTGTTTCCAGAGCAGTGAAATAAACTGGGAAAAAAACTCCTAACGGGCAAAAAAACTCCAGCTGGAGGTAAAAAAACTCGCGACAGTACTGCCTC
>CAJFCO010017935.1:19215-32919 GCA_904066015.1 Synergus gifuensis | reverse complement strand
GTTAAAATTTCGCAAACTTTTTCCATTATTTGGAACACTTATTTTTTCCGTGTACACGAAACTTGTAAAATTAATGTATTAAATACTTAATGCTTCCTCTATGAGGAAGCAAATCATATTTGCTTACAGAGGAAGCAAAGTGCTCATTGAATGAGCACAAAAGTTGATACAACTTATTTAAAACTGTCTATCTTTATTTAATTAAAGTAAAGATTATCAATTTGATTTATGTATTATTAAAACGAGGTACGTAATTGCGGATATAAACTTTCGTTGTGATTTTAGGCCAAAGATGGTGCAACCTTGAGAGGAATGTCGACCGGTTCAGATCCCATAAAAGTACCGATCAACATTATCCTTCCGTCGTCAAAAAAATTGTATGTTCGCAAGGTCATAAAATATTCCGTAACACTGGTTTAAAATCCCAAAAAGGATTTTCTTAAGGTCTATTTCGTACTCCTGATTTGTCGTTTCGTTAATCATTTTATATTCTCTAAAAAAATGACACTCTAGAAATATATAATAAATAGTATGATCTAAAATAGTAACGCTTTTTCCTTTTGGTTAATTCAGGTGACGTGGGAAATCTTAAACCTTTAAATTTAAAAAAGTTTTTAAATTAAAAAAATTTTAAACATTTTTAAAAATTTACTTCATTATAAAAAGTTTTAATTTTTTTCGTAAAATTGAGTTTAAGAACCATCAAGCGGTTAATGTTTTGATGTTAGTTGAAATTTTAAAATTGTACAAAATCGCGTACAATAAACGCGTGCGCGTTCGCTTCTTGAATACCTAAACGTCATACGGAATTAGCTCGCGACCCACTTCATTTTCTCTCTCGCGAAAATCCATTATTTACTTCGGATAACTAATGTAAAAATAAATAATAGGAAAGCTTGGAATCTATTAACGGGTTGTTAATTCGAGACATGTTTTTGAAGACGATTTTCATTCATAAATTCTCTCCAATTTATTATTGCTAAAATTCTAAACTGGATTTAAATTTTAAAAAATTTAAATACAGGACCGAATTGGGATAGAAAATAGACCCGAGAAAATTTCTTGAGATCGGTCCACAATGAATTCATTAATAGAAAAAAAAAAAAGTTTGAGGATTATGAAGTGGCCGAACCCTATAAAAATCAAACCGGTCCAAATCGCTTAAAATAACAACGGCTAATCGAGATTTTTCCCGAATGTCCCGAGCGTCCAATCCCGAATCTGTTTTAATACAAAAAGAAATCTAATTATTTTTATTTTTTTTATTTTGATACAAATTTAAATATTTAATTGAAAATCCTTCTTTTTGATTAATAATTAAACTATTTCATAAAAAGTTCAATTTTCCTTCTTTAAAATTCAACTATTCAGTTGAAAATCCATGTCTGGTTAAAAATTAAGCTTTTCAAATTGAATTCAATACATGTAGTAGCTGTATTAACTTTATTCAAAAGAATTTATTCAACTGTAATATTATTCCTTTATTTTCGTGAAAAAATTACCTATTCCCTTTTTTGAGATAATTTTCTACTCTGAAGCCTGTATCTGGAGTTCATAAGTTTACACTTTTTAAAAAGACTGATATATTCTTTCATAAAAAGAAAGAGAGTCATTTATTACATATATCTCAGAGAGGAAAGGCAGGTTTCCATATTATAGGTATAAGATTCAAATATGTATATTTATTGTTCAATGCCTTGAGAAATGTAAAAAGTTTCACCATACAAAGAACATATTGTTATTTTTTTCTAATATAAGGTGCCATTCATCGAAAACGGGAATAATTATATCGTATTGTATCTTCAAACTTTAAATACTTGCGTAGTTAATAAAATTATTTAGTTCGTATTTAAATTCCACTTATACACTGAGAAACTCGCGTTTGTATTTATTGTTAAAAAGCACACTAGATTTTACTATCTTAACTTTACAATGAGGGGCAAAAAGCAAATTTTAATAATTTTTACTAACCTCAATAGTAACTCGTAGCTCCTTACAGAATTATAAAGTATTTTAGAATAAGAACTAAAACTATTGCAGTATTTGTAAACTGTTTAGTAAAATGATGCGCAGAGACCATGCGCATCGAGTTACTATCTGGGTTAGTAAAATATGTACAGTCAGAATAGCAAAAAATAAAAGCTTTGAAAGGGCCTAACTTCACACTATAGCCTACATAAATTAATATTCTAGCCTACACATATTATATAATATCAAACATTAGCAATTACATACATACATATATGCACTGAATACAATTACATATATTATTAAGCTGAAACAGAAAAGTCAAGTTAGAAGAAAACGAGGCTAGCGGGAATCGAACAATGGTCATCGGGGCAGCAATCGGGCGATGTTCCATCTAACCTATAAGACATTATGAGAGTGAGGAATAAAAACGTCCATATGACTGTCTATATCCGTTGTTCGACAATCGGCACACGTCGGATATGCTCGGCTGCGCTCGGTCCAAGACTTGACATTTTCTGTTAAATCATTTAGTAATTTCTTCTACATATTTAGTATATTACATTACTTAAAATACTTATTACTACTATTCTTTTTATACAATGTATTAATTTCTGTAATAATTTTTCCTAAATCGGATTTTACTACAGAAAATAGTAAAGTTTGCTATTACTAAATAGGAAACCTTCTTATGAAAATAGTATAACTTATTATGTATGTATTCAAATGTCGAAATTTAAGGATTTTGCCCCAACTTGCTATCGATATTAGTAATTTTTCTAACATAGAGTTTCTCAGTGTACATATAGGTACTTTAAAATGCAAAACTACCTCTTAGCAAATATTATAACTTTTTCCTTACAAAAATGTACAATCCAATTTTTCTGGCGAATAAACACGTCAGAAAAAATCTCTTTTACGTCTAAGATGCAATATTGACTATGATAATCGAGTTTGAGAAATGAAAATTGCTTAAAGCGAGCAGCAATGCGCGACTTTAGTCGATGACCGGAAATTGCAAAGTTGGCTGCACCGGGAAAGTTTTTTAAATTACTGCGCATCCCGCTACAAAACAGTTCTTTGACACGAAGCAAATTATGCTAATATGTACAAAAATTTGCAGAGATAAAGACAATCCATTCACGAAGATTTTTTTCTGGGCTTCTAGAAAAGTAAACTCTACTCTCTACTTTAATATATATACCATAATATACTTACAGTTATTTATTTCCACGTTTTACTAACGCTTTCCCAAAGTTTGTTCACAAGTTATACTGACAAAAAAATTTAGTAATGGTAACAAAATAATTTTCCCGAGTTTTCTTTTGTCACGACGAAATTTTTATTGATAAAATAGTATTATTTTGCTGTTCAAAAATTGTTTTGTTGGGCCAACCAACCTTTTGTTCGGTGAACCAAATATTTTCTCAGTGATAATTAACCGCAACTCTATAAAAACAGTTTTTAATTTATTTATCGCTTTTATTCCTGATTCAAAATTTTTTGTTTCCTTCGTTACGCACGGATGAACAGGTGAAATTTGAACTTCACTTGATGACCGAATTTCTCATCGCCATAAATAATTTCTTTCCATTGTAAAAAATCACAGATCTGAAGAAGCGGTTCGCAAACTGAACGTTCAGGTTGAATGAAATCCCACAAGTTTTTCTGCGTAAGTATATATAATAGGTTTATAGCACGGTAAGTATCGCAAAAGCAGAGTTGAGTAATCGAAAATTTTATTGAATTGGCAGAGGATATTCGCATAATATTAATTCAAAGCGTATAATTTACGTAATTTTAAATAATTTCAAGAAATTTTTGAGGATTTTAAAAAAATTCATAAGAGTTTGAAAATTATCGAGAGATTTTAAAGTACTTAAGCGATTTCAAAGGTTTTTAAAATATTTTAAGGAATTTAAATGGATTTGAAAACAATTTTAAAAAAGTTTAAGGATTTCCAAGAGATTTGAATCTGTATACGTGTATAATTTGTGTGTGTATGTGTTTGTGTTAAATTTAATACTTTAAAAATTTCACTTTTTGCCTTGCAGAACTCACAGGCCAACAAATCGATAGCAGACATCTCTCGTTTCAACCCTATATGTCCTTATGATTAATTTAAGGGAAAAACGAGCTGGAAGAGCACTTGTGCTCTAAATTTGAAAACAGTTTCAAAAATTCAAAGCACTTTTACATCATTTTCCGGAAGGACTTTAATATAGAGACTTTCCGCGCGCTTATAATATTGCAAATACATAAATATAATATTGTCCAATAAAGGGAAAAGCATTCAGTATATTTTAAGAATTTAAAAGAAAATCTAAGTTATTGAGACTTTATTTATGTTATTGCTATGAAAGCATATTTGAGGAAACATATGTATTTTATAGAAGACCCTTTGTTACTGCATGTTTCGCACATGTTGAAGGGACAGATATTTGAATTTCCGTCTCGAACTACAGTCCTGCTGGCATTCTTTTATCCGAGATGCCTCTCAAAACGAAGCTTTTTTAGGGGTTTCTCCCTTCGCACATGGGGGGATGAAAAAGGGAGTCGAGCAATCCCCTCCGAATTCACTTCTAGACAGAAAAACTTCTGGACACCGAAGCCTGCAGGCTAAAACTGAGTTAATCGTACAGGAGAAACCAGCAGGTTCTTTCATGAAACCATTCTCCATGACCGTCATGGACCGTCTTGCCAACTCGTAATTTTAAACTTATGAGGATATCTTGAATGGATCAACGATCTCAAGTTCCTAGACCCCAATCTACTACTATCTTCAACTCCAACACAACATTTTTTTCATTAAAAAGTCTCAGTAAATTTATAAAATTTCAATAATTATCCAGAATTGTTTATATAAATTGCAGAAGATTTTTCTAAATAATCTTATAGATAGGAATTTTCAATTTTTACATTATCATCAGAGAAGGTATTAGATTTGTGTAAAATTTGACCCCCCCCCAGTTTTTGTTAAATGTCCACGTTTTGGGATCCCCTGAACCCGAAAAATATGTTTTTACTAATGAACTGTCTGTCTGTCGATTTTTAGTTTGTGAGCACGATAACTTTCGAACGAATTGACCGATTTGATTAACCTTTAGTGTCACTCTTTTAGTGTCCTAAAACGAAGGTCAAGTTCGTTGGCCAGCAATTTTTGATCAAAATTCAAAAAGTTGTAGCATTTTGAAAATTTTTGAAACCATTTTTTTTAATTTACTAATTCTATACACGGATGTTCGTACTGTAGAGTAGAGTGGAGCGAAAAAGCTATTTGATTATGATTTGATAACAATGATGCTCAGCAATTTCGCAATGTACTTTTTGAGATCGCCACTAGATGGCGCACAAATGGCAATATGAATGAATATATCAGCCAACTTCACAGATCCTGTGAACGGTCGTTTGTAAAATACCACCTTTTCTCAAGTTTTACTTTCCTTTTAGCGCTTCAAATTTTGGTGAAAAAAATTTTTGGCGAGTATTTTCTGAATCAAAATAGTTTTCTGAACGAGAAATATGGGTTCAATTTCCTCGTAATACACTTAATTCAGAATTTTTTAGCAATATCTCTGAAAATAGGTTATGGGGTGAAAAAGTCAACCATACGGTAGTGGAGCGAAACAGCCATTTCGAATTTTTTTTTCCAAAGGCTATAATTCTAATACTAATCATTATAGACAAATAGTTTCCAGCACATAAAAGTTTTAGCCAAAAACGTAAAGTTTGCAATGGTACCTGAGTTATTTATTAATTTTTTCATTTGCGAGTTTTACAGGGCTCAATAGTAAAAAATGACCATTTCGCCCCACTCTACTCTACTCAAGAAGTCGAACAATTTTTCCTAATGACTTTTTTGGATGAAAAAAATTGAGACTTATAACATTTTGAAAATCCAAAAAAATGAAAGAAAACATAAATTAGAAGCCAAACAACGCACGATATGAAAAAAAGTCTAAAGATGAAAAATATTTCTTTTTGAACGCCCTATAGGATAGGCATAAGTTTTTGAATTTCCTTGAAAAATCGAAAATTCAAATTTTGAGCCTATATAACGCGAGATGCAGAGAAAATGACAAGGAACATAGTTATTGGTCTTAAAAAGATCTACAAGTTCTCCTTTGGCCATGTTTCAATAGGATGAGTAGTTTTCGTTTTAATCATGAAAAATATTATTAAACAGAGCCGAGCGCAACGCGCGAGGTTTAAATCAAATATCGAGCGCGAGTGCCCTGATGAGAATGTGCTCCTTAAGGTCGATAGAACCTTAATAAGTAAATTAGTTTACTTTTGCATTCAAAGCTTTAATTTATTTTAATTTAAATTTAATTTAATTTAATTACATGTAAGGCGCAAGCTTCACGAAGGGCACAAGCGCGCAACACGGAGCGCGACGTGTAAATATTTCGGAGCGTGACAATCGAACCATATAGTCGACCCCCTGCGCGCCGTAGGCGCGCTTATTTTTGCAAACAAAGTTTATGTAAAGTTTATGTTTTTTAAGTTTATGCAAAGCACATACGTTTTATGCGCTAATTGTTTTGATATTATATTGCGATTTACGCGAATTTACGTTCTTATATTCATATCGACATTGATTGGATCGCGAAGATAACTTTCGTTACTCATTCCGCTCATTCGCAAAATTAACAACATCTAAAAACTTTCACGTTTTAAAAATACAGTGTCACATAATTCACATGACATGGAAACTTCATAAAACACGAAAGTTCTTAGATATAGTTAATTTTGTAAAATTAAGCGACTATGCGCATTGCATTAACTAGAGGCCCTTTATTATAATTATTTTGAAACATTGTGATTTACGCGAATTCACGTTCTTACTCATCGAAATGATTGATTAGATTAGGAAGATAACTTTCCTTTATACTCATTCGCATGTAATGTGTCCACCTTCAACGCAATTGAAATTCAAATTCGTCCCTTAATTTTGTTCTACAATAATGAATTCCACCTCTAGGTAAGATCTAAAACCCACCTTCGATTATCCAAATAAAGTTCCGTGGCGAGATAGTTGCACGAAATCAAGTTTTTTTTTATGTCAATTGAAATAAATTCCACAAGTTCACAACACTTAGGCACGAAACACCGAGTAAGAGATTCGCGGGAATGGGTTTTGAATGAAATAAAAATGTTTTTCATTCATAGAAAACAGAGCGGTTTAACTGGCTTGACTGGTGCCATGTGATCACTTGGCTCAACTTGGCGGTACTGTACAACTGTACAGTGTACTGTGTGGTATACCAAAGCAGCTTTCCCGCCGCGACAAGGGACAGCCACGATTTCCCCTTCTACTTTAGAAGTTGTTGCCTCCCTCTTGCAATTCACCTCACCTTTTGCACCCCAAGTATTTGGGTAGTCGCATGATGTACTTGCATGCACTCGCAGTGGTTCATATGCGACCTGATACCACGCGACCAAAAGCAAAATCTACCCCTTCATATGTGCTTTGTCCTTCATCCAACATGCTTCAACCCCCAAAGGGCGCCACATGAGGCGACTCTTGCCACTTATGCATTGTCGCGAGTAGGCACTGCATTATGCGTTGCAACATGCACAGACAGTTTGCAGTATGCAGTACACTTTTGTCTTATATAGTATACTTCATGTGACAGACCTTGGTTACCATGGAAAAATATACTTGATTCAGTTTTTTATACAGAAGAGGGCACTTTTGATAAGAGCAACTTTTTTTGGAAAAATATTCTGAAATAGGTTTTTATTTGTATCAGACCTATTCATTTGTTCTAGAATAAGCAATTATTGAAATATTTGAGCTTAAAAAAATTTTTTTCAATTTTTTTAAAGAATTTTTTGACAGAGTTATTGGTTTTCTTTTATAATTTGGGTTCATATTGGCCGATTTCTATAGAAGTGAGTATTCTAAAGTTTTTCGGGTCGCTGATACAGAATTTTAAAATTCAAGATTACTGAATAAAAAATAAAATAAATAAAACTCATTTTGAATGTTATATGTAATTTGTTCGAATTTTCAAAGATTGCTAAAAACTATATTTAAGTATTATAAAATATTTTCTTCTAATGACATAATGAATGAATAAACTTACTAAATAAACAGTCTTCATTAAAAAAAAAAATAAACTGAAATACACGTTGTCAAAACCGACTCAGGACCGAATCACAGCTCATGGAGCGAGGCCCAAAATTATTAATAATCTTTTTATGACACGTGTAACGAAACATCAATTTTCGGTGTCTGTTAAGCATCTCGAAGAGAGCCATTTACAGTACAGGAACGAAAGTACTGCAAAAGTAGTACAGAAAGTAAAGTAGTACAGAAAGTAAAATAGGACAGAAAGTAAAAATACCTAAATAAATAAACCGGAGGTTCTCTCTCCCTCTCCCACTCTCACTCTTATCCTATCGTATCCTATTCTCTTGTATCCTATCCTATCGTATCCTATCCAATCGCATCCTATCATATCCTATTGTATCCTATCGTATACTGTCGTATCTCATCCTATCGTATCATATTCAATCGTATCCTATCCTATTGTATCATATACTATTGTGTTCTATTCTATGGTATCCTATCGTATCCAATCACATCCTATCGAATCCTATCCTATCGTACTCTATTGCATCCTATCATATCTTATCATACCCTACTGTGTTCTATTGTATTGTATCCTATCGTATCCTATTGTTTCGAAAATCGAATTCGTTACAGTGGTCATGAGAAGCTTTGTACTTCACACGTCGCGAAACAGGCAATTATCGACTCGTGTGATGGCCTCACATTCGTCCGATAATTGCTTCCTTTCGCGTCTTGTAAAGTAAATAGCTATTTCACAGCGAGTCTAAGGCAAGTTCGATTTTTGGATTATGCTCCGATATTTGACAGGTCAGTCGTACTACCTGTTACCGGTCAAAAAATGCTGGAGAAGGAGCAGGATTGCCAACGAAATATGCCTTACATTGTTCCTTTGGCTACTTTACAACCTCTAGAGGTGTAAAATGGCATACTTACAAACTCTAGAGATGTAAAGTGAGAAGCTCAGAAATCGGCAACTCTCCAGAGTCTACGGAGGCACGGAAAATCGAACTTTCCGCAGACCCGCTGTGAAAAGGTACTTTTACAAGGATTCAATGCTTGTTTAATATATTTTTCGGGTAAAAAATCTGTGTTTGACTTATATGCTTTTGTTTTGTGTTATTAAAACGATTAAGTTTACAAAAAATTATAAAGCAATTCGATAAATATTCACAAAGATATTCCACGGGGAATCAAAAGTGCCTTGTTTGTGGAAAATCACCTATATGGGTGATTCTCCACAAACAGGGCACTTTTATGTCCAAAGGATATATTAGTAAAACTATTCGTAGAAAAATTATAAAACTTGGTGAAGATCTTCATTTTAATGCCTTATAATGTGTTCTCAAGTAAAATTCAGATTATGTGATCACAAATCAGAATAAAATACCATTATATACCCAAAAAACGGGTTTGAAGCATGTCCACGTATACCAAATGCATTTTTCAGCCTCATATTTAAAATATATAGAGCACTGTTTTGAAATTCATGCTTAACAGTCTTACAATATAGCTAAAAAGGTACAATTTATTACAGTAATATTTTAATTTAATTATAATATTCATAACAATTATATATCAAAATATGGATGTCTCTGAAAACAGTGTGGAGGTCACGACAATACACATATTGCTATAGTTTAACTATTAAGATTAATTTTTTCGGTCCGGCTTTGTGATCAAGTTGAAGAAAAAACCTTTCACTACTCATATCTACCATAGTTTTATGAAAAAAGTATGTACTTACTTTGAAAACCACGAAAAATGTAAGGAAAACGTTGCGTATTTTTATTAATTCGATTGTCGTGACTGGGCATATCTTTTACATTTTTCATTAGAATAGAGTGAATCAAGTATAGAAATATCGTGTGAAACGGAATAAAACTTTTTGCAAAAGGATTTTATGATTAATTCTGTTTTCAATCTGTGAAAGCATCTTCTCAAATAATCAAAATTTAATGTTGATGTGAAGAACACTTAATGCTTCCTCTATGAGGAAGCAAAGTGCTCATTGAATGAGCACAAAAGTTGATACAAGTTTACAGATAGTTTTGGACTATAACTTCTCAAATAATCAAAATTCAAAGCTTATGTAAAGGAAAGAAAGATTCCTTGCGTTTTGAGACGAATCGATTGACCCGTATGATTAATGTATTTTATTGAATATTAAGGAAGTTATTGCTTTTAGTTTTAATTTTGAAATTTTTATTGTTTTTATTTTTATTTTATTTTATTTGTAATTTTGAAAAAAAGGTTTTTTGCATCGTATAAAATTAAGTAATCTAATATAAATAAATTTTATTAAAAAATATGAATGATGAGGTCGGAAGATTCTTTTTCTTCAGGGAAAAAGAATTATATATATTTTTAAATATTTAGGTTGTGAAAATTTTTTTTTCGAAGTCACCACGGTCAAATGAAATGATATATCGCTTTCAAACTTTGGAATATAGGAAATGAGACACTAGATTGTGTTTTCTAAAATTTAATTTGAGTAGTAATTTTGAAAAAAAAAATCCGATCCCTACCTTACCGACTTATCTCCTTTTTCAAAATTACTACTCAAATTAAATTTTAGAACGCAATTTAGTGTCTCATTTCTCATATCCTAAAGTTTGAAAGCGATATATCATTTCGTTTGGCCGTGGTGACTTCTAAAAAAAATGTTCACAAACCACCGGCAGAGCTTCCCGTCGACTGATGTTCGGAACTGTTCGGATCTAGTTCGGATCAACTCGGCCGATGTACGACTACGTAGATATATAGATATACACTCTAGGATTAAAACCAGGAAGGCCAGGAAGGTTAAAACAAACCAACCGAGGGGGGGCTAGTCTGCACTTTGTACATCTCTGCATTAGGTGCGATCGAATCAGCTCGAGGCAAACTAACTCTCAATTCTCCATTTAATTTCACACTTGAGATTTTAATATTTGATCCAAACGGCTTCTAGCTGCAATATTGTGTAAACAAATGGCTGACTGCGAGGCGGAGCTTTTAATTAATTTGGTAAAATCCAAACGGGCAATTTACGACTCGACGATCATGGAACACAGCAGTAGACACGTTCTGGAAAAATTGTGGGATGAAATCGCACAGGAAATGAATAAATCAGGTAAGGTCACTGGATAAGGGGTAAAGTAGAGATCTCTAAGTGTATAGGATATTAGGATATTACCAAAGACATTATTTTGATATTACACTCCAAAATACTAGTTTCATTTATTTGTTGCTAATTTGAACTCCGCAGTCGAATTTAGCGGCAAATTCAACTTGGTTAATTTAATTTGACAAGTTATACAATAAGATAGAATTTCTGAAAATTCAAATTCGAAAATAAAAAAATATTACCGAAAATGTTTATTAACGTAAAAATTATTTATTAACTAGAAAATTTTGGAAATTTCAAATTCCCGAAAATATAAAACATGTACTCGTATTTTCAAATTCCTAGACAATCAAAATTCGCGATAAATTTCAATTCTCACATGATAAATAATCCAAATGATAAATTTCCTAATATGTAAATTCTAATAAATGTTTTCTTTTCAAACTTGCAGTCGCGGAATGTAAAGCGAAATGGGCTTCCCTCAGAAATTCCTACGCAAGAGCATTGCGAGATGGCAAAGCAAGAAGTACAAGTACTGGAAGTAGGAAACGTCGAAAATGGTATTTAGCAGATGCGATGGATTTTCTATACGCATTTATGAACCAGCATAAACCAAATAAGACTAACACCGTAGAATTATGGGATGAGAGGACAAATAGTCTTGACGAACACGAGGTTACAGAATACGAAAACGAGGAAGAAGTCGAGCAGCAAGTGAATAATGATTTGGAATATGAAGATGCAACTTCCACTCCAAGAAGAAATCTCTCCATTTCAAAATTAATCAAACCTGGAGTTTCTGACGAGATCATTGGTCCTGTTATCGAATACTTTTTATCGGAAGCAAAATCTCGAGAAAAGGATAATCCAGAGTGGAGTTTTTTTAGAAGTCTCATGCCAGATATTGCAAAACTCTCTGCGAAGAGACGAAGACAATTTAAGGAAGTCGTTTTAACGTCGTTAAACAAACTCATGGATGAAGAAGAATTGGAAGATTCTGAGTTTGTCGACAAGAAAGACTATTATATTAAAACTATTGATTAAGGGTTTTCAAACACAATTTCTAAACTTAAAATTCGATTTCCTCATTTTACTCAACAAATATTATAATCAAATATTGTTCCGATCTGTAACACTATTCATTTTTTAAATAGAAATATCCATAAAGAGCGATAAAATGTATAATTTTATTACTTTTTTTTGTTACATTCTCATCAGAGAATGTATTTTTTAATGAAAATATGGTATTTTGAGGTCAGACTTCCATTTCTCTGTTTTACGCAAAAATTACTTAAAGTGTGCTTTTTGTCGCTCTAATTCTAGTTGAAAAATTAGTGTCACTACAGAGCGAAAAAAAAATATCCAGTTATAATTTTTGTTGAGTAAAATGAAGAAATCGAATTTTGATGTTAGAAATTGATTCGAAAACACTGAGAAGTATTTTTTTCTTAAAATTTATTATAAGTTTTATTCTAGTTAAATTATGAATTTGTCCTAAATGTTCTACATTTTTTGAGTTTACTATGAAGACCAAAATAGCGTTGTATTTTTTTAAGAAAAACAAAAGGGAGCAATACAGGAAAATCGAAGACGAAAAGGCATTTTTATATGTCAAAATTTTCAAGATAATAAACTTGATAAAGAATTATGGATTTTTTCTTCTTCTTTCCTTATAATCCCCTGGCCACAACAATTTTGTAAGTTTTAAAATTTTTAGAGTATCTGAAGTTGCTAAGCATTAAAAACTAGCTGTGAAGTTGCATCAACTTTTGTGCTAATTCGATGAGCACTTTACTTCCTCTAAGCAAATATGATTTGCTTTCTCATAGAGGAGGCATTAAGTATTCTTTACATGATCATTAAATTTTGATTATTTGAGAAGATATATTCGAAAAATTCATTTTAGAAAATTACAATAAAGCATAACTTTCTTATTTTTCAATGAAATGCTTAAATCTTATAGGTCAATCGACTCGTCTCGACGCAAGGAACCTTTATTTTCCTTACGTCAGCTTCGATTTTTGAATCTTAGAGAAGATATAGTTGAAAAACTAATTTTTCAAAACTAAATAGAACCATAACTTTGTTATTTTTCAATGAAATGAAATAATATTATAGACCAACCGATTCGTCTCGATGCAAGGAACATTTATTTTCCTTACGTAAAGTCAATATTTTGATTATTTAAAAAATTAATTTTTGAAAATACAATTAACCATAACATCCTAATTTTTTAATGAAATGCATTAATCATATATAGGTCAATCGATTCGTCTCGACACCAGGAATCTTTATTTTCCTTACATCGGCTTTCAATTATGAATATTTGAGAAGTTATAGTGAAAAAATGAATTTTACGAAAATTATAAAAGTACACCAAACTGGTAAAATTCAATATTTTTGTAAACCCTTGTAAGAAATTCAACTAGGTGTATAGTGGAATAAATATGCAAAATTTCATCAATTTATCTCTACGCGTTTTCAAAAAATTGCTGGATCGTGACACACACACACACACACACACACACACACACACACACACACACAA